>JANIJI010000004.1:7120000-7320000 GCA_024500535.1 Leptonema lineaticorne | reverse complement strand
ACCGACAAAATATTATATTACTAATTAATATAAAATAAATAAGAACATGTATGTTTATGTGTCATATATATATATATATATATATATATATATATATATGTGTGTGTGTGTGTGTAAATAAAAAAAGTAAATAAAATTCGATGCGGTTGACGCATTTCTATCGTTAGATCTATACCGTTATTTTAAAATCAGACAACAAATTTAAATGGGTTTTTAATTACGACCTCACATATACTTTATTACGTTTATAAATTATACTTTATTTTTATGTGCTCATCATATAGTGAAAATAAAATAAAACGAAATAAATAAATTAGAAAAAAAAAATAGATAAATAATATAATTCCGATGTAACCGTTAAACATTCGTTCTAGAAAACGACTATATACAATTAATCCATTTTTATTTACGAACATAAAACTTTTTTTTTTTACTAATTTTCTAGAATTTTTTTTTAGTTCTGATTTCACGTATCGGCAAATTAAATATTTTAATATATTCCGACTAATTTAGAATGCGTTAAGATATTAATCTCAATTTAAAGTAATAATTATGACCGCTTAAAAATTTGCAGTTAATATAAATCTTGTGATTGATGTGTTAGCGATGTTTATATTTATAATTAAAAAAAATGCAAATTTTGATCTTAATATTCTTTTATAATATTTTCAAGACCGGTAGTTAGAGAATGTGTCATAGATAATTTGTAATCGTTAATATGTCGTTATATATATATATTTTTTTCGAAATTGAGGCTTCTTATAAAAATGAGCTCATTTAAAACTAATTAAATTCAATACAAAATCGACAGAATAACAAATTGTAATTATTATTTTCGATGTCAAATTTAAATAGTTTCATAAAAATAACAATTTCTCAAAGAGCGACATTATCTCGAAATTATTTATAAATTTATATTCAGTTTCTGATTTCAATTTTGAAAATATTCGAAAACGTGTAAAATATTTAGATTTTCATCTACGTTGAAATGGGAAAATTTCAATTCTTGTCGAAATAGCAACAAATATGTGGGAGTAGGCTATATTTTATGATATTACTTTAGATTGGAGTCGAAATATTATAGCTCAGTCCAAAATAACTTCGATTTTATTTCTAATTGAAAATATTTCATGAAATAGAACTGGTGTATAGAATCGTGCAAAAGTTCACTTGTAATATTATTGGTTATAATATTATATTATATAATAAATATAAAATATTTATTTTTACTTCAATTTCAACCTTAATTTACAATAATTTAATTTTTTCATAGATTTACACATTAAAATATGATACTGATATAATATATATTTTAAAATATCATTGTAAAATTAAATATGGACATATATAAAATATTATTAAATATAATTTGTATATAAAAAAAATCATTAAATTTATATATAACTAAACATTAAAAGATAACATTAGTAAAAAAAATATATAAACACAGAACAATTACAATGACTAAAATTCACATCATTAACGATTTACGTATATTTTTTTAAAAACTTAAACTTATATAATAAAGAAACGACAAATAAAATCCGACAATAATATAAAAATTCTCATAATTTCACAATGCGTAGAATATTAAAACGCATTTCATTTGATTATATATATATATTTAATATATATATATATATATATCTTTTTTGTCGGTCGGAAAAGTGTGAAAATGTAAACAAAGCTCAAGATATGTGCGCAGTTAGATTTAACAA
Organism: Leptonema lineaticorne; assembly: GCA_024500535.1. NCBI lineage: Eukaryota > Metazoa > Arthropoda > Insecta > Trichoptera > Hydropsychidae > Leptonema > Leptonema lineaticorne. The sequence continues at coordinate 7,318,282 of JANIJI010000004.1, read as the reverse complement.
GAGTAAATTAATTACTCGCCATTTGTTCTAAAAAGAGCGAAAGTGATGAGAATTCCGAGAGGAGAAAAAAAAATACCGTAATTTACATATTGTGATACAAAAAAAAAACAATTACAACAATTATATCGAGACGTAATTGTTTAAACGAGAAGAAAGCCGTTCACATAATGTAATAAGATTTATTTATCGACAAAAAAAGATACAGTTTTTTTTATATGTTCGTGTATATAATATATTATATTTATTATGAGTGTAAAAATAAAATTGATAATATATATATATATGAAAATAATAATATAAAGGGAAAAAATAGAACAATCAACACGCATTAATCGATTTATATATACAAAGTGTGTATGTAGAATGGTTGAAATGCTCGTTAAAAAAAGTAATTAAATACGCTATATTATTGTTAATATTTTTTAATAGTTTTCTAGTTATATAAACGGCAACATAAAAATAATAATAAAATATGAAAGCGTCGATAAAAGTTCATAGATTTTAATAGTTGATAAATTAAGTATAAATAATGGCCGCGTAAATTCTAGAAGTAAAATACACTGTTCTTAGATTTCAGCATTAAATCTATCAATTGAAATAATCGGATTTTTCATAACGTTGTTCAGATAAATTTCGTTTTATATTCAAATTTTCAGATAATTTTTATATCAACTCAACCCACATAAAGACGACATCGTAAAAAATAACGACGTCATAAAAAATAATTAAAATTCGCGAAAAACGTCTCACGTATAGGATTTATGACGAATGAAATTTTTTTTGTATGTTAAGCATCTTTATAACACACTATTTTATTATAAAATAATTTAAAAGAAAACGTTAATAATTTGATTAATATATTTTATAAAAACATTGTATAGTAAAAATTAAACTTAGGAAGAAAAAAATAATAAGCACTCGACAGAAATCCTGAAATAAATACTCAACATATTAAAAAAAAATCGTGTCAATAAAAAAAATGATAAATTTGAACAGTTGACCATTATGTTATTTACTTTTTGACCGTTGGTTAGTTTTAACTGAACGGTTATGTAAATTTATAAAGAGCACACTGTTCAAATATTTGAAGTGTGTTTTCGATATTATATTTTTATACTTGTTTATTTTTTTTTATTATAAAATGAATGCAATTATCGGGTAATGAAAATTTGAGTATAATTTTAAATTAAAAAAAAACATTGATATAAATTAATAACAAATATATCAAGAAGTATAAATCAAATATATTGATATAATATGACAAAATAAACTGTAAATAATCCATTTATAAGATTTCTCAATATAAATATATTATATACGTCATTATAAAAGATACTAGATACGATTTATTATATAATATTAATCACACTAAATATACGATGGCTTATAGCGATTGTAAAAGCGTTAATAGATTTCATTGAAACCATAAAACAGATAAATTCCAATCGATAAAACTATAATATTCTGGATTCGATCCGAATTACTCGTAAAACACGCGCAAAATATAAGCAATAAAAGCTATTTCAAACGATTTTATCTGTTATAAATTCGATCTGAAAAAAAAAATATATTTATTTATATAAATAAAATAAATAATCTGATAGCTTTCTTGGAAAAAATTGCGGATTTAAAACCTCAAAACGATCCGTCATGAGGGCACGTGACCAGTTTTCCGAAAGCCACGTGTCCACGAAACCGTGTAAACAGATCCTGGCCACAGAGTCGACAAATAAGAAACCAAAAAAATAAATAAAATAAATAAATATACAGAAGTTGAAGAAGAAGAAGAAAAAAAATTGTAGAAGAAAAGAAGTGTAAGTCGGTGAATATATATATATGTGGAAGCTCGTTAAGTCGTAATGGATCCGACATAAGGTTAAATATATTCAGTAGTCGTAGTTGTACGGTTGCCGGGACGGCGATAAATATTAATTTTCTTTTGGTTTTTTCTAAGAAACGTCTAATATATCATAGGCTACACTTCTTGTATAATAAGTTGGCTGATGTATAATGACGCCTCCCCCTTTCGCGAGGAGTAAATTTTAAGATTGCTTCATCATAATTATATATTGGTGGGTAGAAATTTTGAATATAATCATATTATCGATAGATAAGAATAAAATTAATTAAAATTATTAGATTTTTTTATTACAATATTAAATTTGAGATACTATTATTTTTAATTATATATATATATATATATAAAATATTAAACAAGCTATTTCTTAACAAATACTAATATAATTATACAAGTTATTTTTACCAAATAATATACATAATAAAATAAATGTGAAAATATGTGAATTAAATTTAATTATTAAATCTTTGGAGTTCTGTTTAAAACTTTACATATAATATATTTTCATTAAAGAATCGAATCGTTAATTTAAAAATATAAATTTATATAATATAAAATTGAGTTCAATATACGTATACGAAAAAAATGTTATCATATCACATAAACATAAAAAAAAAAATTACCGCACTATTTCAAATATTCATGATAAATATCACGAACGACCAAAATAAAAAAATCCATATTCATATTCAAACATCTTAAGAGTTAATTATTTCTTATTCGAAAATAAGAAAAAAAAGAAGCAACGTATAGAAAAAACGCAATAAAAATCATCATAAATTTATTATCGAATAATCAAATAACGAATCTGACGATACTTTCTATTCTAAATTTACGATATATGATAGCGAATTAACATTTAATCAATTATGAAACGATATAATACCACTCGAATCGATTGAAAAATGTCGATATTCGTGAGAAAATCTTCTTTTTTTTTTCATAATGCCAAAACACTTTGAGAATCGTCAATATGTAAAAATAAAATACAACTTTTTAACATAATATTATATTATATTATATTATATATTCATTGTGAAAATTAATGAAACGTCCATAACGATATTTATATTTAATATTAAATATTATTATAAAAATTATAAAGCATAATATTAACGAAATAATGTGGGTCGCTGTGTGAAATCTTAATTTATAAAATTAGTGTAAATTTTAATTTTAAATCAGACAGTCGACAGCCGTAATTAAGTTTGTGCGAATATTAAGCAAGTATTCAATGTAAATTTTTAATTATTATGTTAAAATACAGCGATTTGTTCTCGCATAAAGACGACAACAAAATTCATAGATGCACAAAAATATAAAAATAAATAAATTAAAAATATACGACGATATTTTTATTTTAATTTGATCAAAAAACTGACCTTAACTTTAATCGATATTTATATTATTTTTTCATTTCATCTTTATAATATATATATATATATATATATATATATATATATATATATATATATATATATATATATATATATATATATATATATATATATATATTTTAAACACGACTATAATAACCGTAAGCAGTTAATAAACTTATTCATAAATTAAGAACAAAAAAAGACGTGTAGAACCGCAGTAATAAATAATACGAAACGTCCCTTAAAGCCTTAAAAGATTACGCGCGCACAAATACTCGCACACGAGAAATATTAAAACCGGGAGCCGAATTCTTTTTCTTCAAATTTTCGATCCGTTTCGAGATAAGTCGAGGGTCTGAAAAGGTTGGTGGATACAAAAAATATTAAAAAAAAACAACAACAACAACAAGTAGAAATTTCAATCAAAATCCATTAACACAGCGGCTTCTTAAAAAAGTTTCTCTGATTTATTACGAAAATAACGTCTTCAAAAATTGAGAGAAACGCTCGCTTATCTTTAAAATTTTTACGGTGTTAGATAATTAAAGCAAATATAATAGTGACGCCATTATAGTGTTTTAAAGCAAAAAAATAAAATAAATAAATAAAAATAAAAACGAAAATTGCATAATAAATAAACGCGGTTGATTTGAGAGTTGAATTTTCATTTTCAACCGATGTTGAGTAAGAATTTTAAATTGGGCCTCGGTTACAGTGTTTAAACATTTGCGCAATCGACGTGACGATTAATACCATTTTATATACGACAAAATAAATAAACAAATAATCTGAACCGTGCTTTAAATTTCGTACAGATTCACTCTTCCGCGAAGAAAAGAATTAACGGCCACAATACAAGGTAAGGTTCAATTTTGATAATGGAAATCGAAATTACATATTGCCGTTGAATTTTTTTAAAAATAGACAATTTAAATATATATATATATATATATATATATATATATATATATATATATATATATATATATATATATATATATATATATATATATATATATATATATATTAATCTCAATAATATCAATGATTATTGCTAGTAAAATATAAATAATATTGACAAGGTTTTTCCTTGATTATACAATCTAGTCCAAGGTTTTATTATATAAATGATGGTTATATTGAAATTAATAATGAGAATGATAAAATCATATATTTATCACGACTACTGTCAATTATAAAAAAATAAAAATAAAATAAAGTTCCCTCTAAATTTAGTATAATTTCAGTATAAACGTTTAAATACGAATGAGTCTTTAATGAATCACCATCAGATATCGCGTTGATAGTACAATCTGCATAAGTAGGGTTCGTTTTATGTAGTTGTTTCCTTTTGTCGAATTTGGACATTGTATGGCCAATGTGGTCTTTTTCTAATCAAAATTGGTCTCATTCGAAGCGTGGGTCGTCGTTAACGAGGTATGGCAGAGGCGTCTGTCGTTGTTGGTTGTGCTCGGTTTTTTATTTATATACATATATAAAATACAGTGGGTCCCCCTTTAAATGACGATTTTAAAATTTTCAATTATGTATATAATAATATCATATACAAAAATTGAATTCGTTATATGAAAAATATTAATAAAAAAAAGATGAATATAAACGAAAAATTTATTATATAATATATAAAATAAATTCATTTAATTGTTGATAATGAGATTGATAACGTGATTTTTGGGTGTCGCACTGTAAGAGAACGCTTATATATATATATATATTGAAAGTGGACGACTCTAATTTTGTACCATTGACATTTACGAGTCTTTAAAATACGAAACCTTAAATTTACTTATCTCGAACCATTTCGCATTTCACACACTGAAAAATAAATATTGGAGAGAGAAAAAAAAAACTCAAAACAGCGCGCGCCGGATGTTCAAATATCGTTATCGATCAACGTGTCATATATTTTCGCGCTATCTTCATCTGTTGAACGCTTCGTATAAAAGGCAAGTAAGTATATCAGTATTTCTCAAACATTTCGCCGCAATCTCGCAGCACAGATCGTCTGGATGCGGCGTTATACGAGAAAGTACGGAAAATTGCTGCGGCTCGTCGATGTACTTAACTCAAAATAAAATTTCATCTTGATATCGATCGATAGCAAATAATTGCTGTAATTCATTCCATATATAGATGTATGTGTGTAATTTTAAAATTATAATCTACTTTATAGATATAAACAACATCGATTCAATCTTTAGATATTATTTTTTATATCGATAAAATTTTCTGATATATTTCTTATAGTATATAAATTTACATCCTTTGTTCTCTGATTGTCTCTTACGTATATTGAATTATAAATAAATGAGATGAAGATTGTATAAATCAACATTTTGACAACATAATGAGCGTTTATACAAGCAAATAATATTTATTAAGATATAAAAAGAATTATTAAACGTAAATAATATAAATTCATTTGCATATCGCACCTTTCACGTGGGTGATTCATAAATTTACATACAACGATATATTATATTATATTAAAAGTTTAATCGAGTTCGAAAATCGAATATCAATATATAGTATGTAAAAATATATTAAAAAAATAAATAAATACAAGAGCGAAATCGTTGACATAGAAAATGTCATTTTCGACAAATTATCCACAAGTGAAAATAGAAAATCAAATAAATGTCGACTCGTGCGGCATCATTAACACTTTTGAGCTCCACTTTGCATTGAGCTGAACCTCTATTTTTTTTTCAGTCATTATAACGAAAGAAACTTTTGTTCTATATTATTCGAGTCTAGAAAAGCTTCTGATGAATAGACGTGTCCCATTATAGATTTTTTTGAATCGGATTCGTTCCACTTTTACTATGAATCATGATAGGATTTGAAAGCAAAATGAATCGATTTTGCAATATAAAAAAATATATAAAATATTAAAAATATATATATATATATATATATATATATATATATATGATGATAAATATTTGTAAAGCTTCGATTTATTATTGATCACGTTCAATGGTCGTTTATTAATAAACATGTCGCGAAATTGTAAATATTTACATTTTGCAAATGCGAATTTATATATACAAGACTACCAAGTGACATAGCATTGTCTTGTATGCAAGATGTAAGGCATGTTAAGTACAATATAACGTCGGCCACCGAACGACAAACACCATGAAAATCGTTCAAAAGTAAACGTTCATATAAATAAAGCTGTTAAGCTGGGCGTACATTTACTCGAAACATCTACAAATAATATAATTATAACGAATTCATGATAAAATTTTCAATAAAAAAATTAAATTATACGAACTGATCTTATTTATTAATTAATTAGTATATATATATATATATATATATATATATATATATATATATATATATATATATGAAAATGTGCAGTAAAATTTTTCAATACTAACTGAAAGCTCTATAAAAATTGGGCAATATTCGTGTCTAAAAACGATTAAAACACTCGCAACGAATAATTAAAATTAGAAAAAAAACGTTATTTTTTTATCTATTCGTTCAAAGGTCAAAATATATTAAGTAATTAATAGACGGTAGCTAATGATCGATGATATTGGAAAAAGATTATGGAAAGCCAATTTTAAAAATACTCGATATGAAATATGATGGATCTGACAGTATAATTTCCTTAATGGTAATTATTAAGACGTAATGAAAATGCTTCTGGATGTGAAGAATTAATAAAAAAAAAACCAGGCAGTTTTGAACGTCGATGAAAATAAGTACGGGTTAAAAACTAGACATCGTTACTAATTTTTAATTATTTTTATGATGAATATGAACAAGTTTTATATGTTTTTTTTTTCAATATAAAATTCCACTAAATTTTGTTTTTTTAAAAAAACATCAAAATTTATATATATATATATATATATATATATATATATATATATATATATATATATATATATTTATATATATATATATATATATATATATATATATATATATATATATTTATATATATATATATATATATATTTATATATATATATATATATATATGTAAAAATAATATTTTAATTAAATAATAGATTTTCTCTGATTGTTTTGTGAATTAATTTATATTCACGAACGATTTTCTCCATTAATAAAATTATAAAATATTTCATTTTCAAAAAAAAAAGACGATCTTATCGAATTTTCTCGTTTAGAATTCTCACAAAAATCGAACGAATGCCGTTTTATTTTATTTTATTTTTTAATATAAAATAAACGATAACGTAAAATTAATTCGCATTGCCGAAAAAATAAGGCGTATAAAATTCGAACGAAAGTCAATGAGAAAAAGTTCGTTTATAATCCGATCGAATGTCTGTCTTTTTTTTTCGCATTTTCACGAATTAAACTTTCAATTCGGATAATAATCATCGATAATGATGCTTTGAAGAATGCAGAGAATCATCTGAATATAAATATATATATATAAATTTCAATCTGTAATAATATATAATTGAAAACAATACGAGAAAATATATATATATATATATATATATATATATATATATATGCGCAGATATAATTTCGAGCGCAATACGAATACGAATATCGGTATTGAAAAAAAATGAATATACACATAATAAATATAACGAGCGATAATTTTCTCCATTGTCTCTTTTGAACGACAATTTCACCTTTCACAATCGATATTTGTATCGCGAACGAGTGTGCGTAAGCCTTAATTTTAAGCCGCTGATGCGATATCTATTATATTGTCCTTTGGTATCGCGAAGAATATAAATTTAACATCTTTGATATGTTCCGACGATATTATTGTCGTTGTTTACGACGATCATGATATCGATCGTACTGTTTTTATTATTATTATTATTTTTTGATGATAATGAGCGTTGACACTGTGAACGAACTTCGTCGTTTATCATTAGGCTACGTTGACAGTGAACGTGAACGCGGAAAATATTATTTTTATTTTATTATTAAATAAAAAAATATAGATTCAAATTATATAATATAATTCATTCGATATTTTTTATTTAAAATAATCTATTTTAAACATCATTAATAATATAAATAATGAGTGAACAATGAAATGATTAAAGTATAAAAGTTTAAAGATCGCGCGGTTAACGATACAATTTTATTTCGATTTTTTTTTTTTTTTTTTGGGTACATTATTTTGGTGCCCCTTCCGTTTAATATGATGTAAAACGACGATGCGAATCGAATTAGACACACGAATAGTAATAATTGCGACGCTAAATCGCCAAATCGTGATATAAATGTGTCCACGGACACGATTTGTCGCTTCCATTTTATTGAATCAATTTTTTGAAATAAGATCTAATGAAAGAAAAAATTATTTTTGAAATGCGTCCATTCTAAAGACATTATAATGCTGATATTTAATTTAAAAAGAAAAAAAATATTATATATTTTAATGATAAAATGCAGTCCAATATTATTATGTTCATCTATAATAAAAAAATCAAATTTAACTATATTTTCATTTTAACCATATTAAATTTATATTATTTTGTCAAATTTTCTTTAAAAATTTAAAATTTTTAATTTGTCACTGTGATGGAAGAAAAAAAATAATTTTAAATATTAAGTATTAAAAATTGATCTAATAATCTATTTTTTAACAATTTCTGTTAACAAAAAAAAATATTATGTATTTATGTATTATGCATTTAAATCCAAGATAAAAATAAGTGAAAATTCTGAATTCGAAAATTAACAATAAGCTATTAAAAACGCTATATTATAAATTACAGATTAAATTTTTATGACCTATATATATATATATTATAGTATATACAAAAAAAACATAGATGAACAAATACAAAAATAAGAAAGCACAAACAATGTTTTTATAACACGGTAGAGACGATAATAAATTCACAAAACGTCCCATATACATAAATAAAATCAATCGACATTCTTCGCGTTCAACAAAATTAATAATATAAAAGATTGAAGAAGTTCACGACAATGACTTTCATCCTACTTTGCAAGCTTTTTTATTTAATAACGCTGCCGAGAAAAAAAATATTAGATAAATCAAAAAAAAAAAAAATTAAAAATCGCCAAAATTAGATAAATCAAACTCGACGATATTATTAACGAGTCGAATTAAATAAATACGCGTCAAAAATAAAAATAAAATAATAATAATGAAAGGCATTTTAATGGCGATATTGCGTGTTGTGTTTTTGAAAATATAGAAGAAAACTATGCTGTGTATATATAATTCCCCGTTAACGCTGTGTCGCATAATAAATGTAAACATAGACTTTTGTAACAGCGGTGACAAATCTGTGGCACGCGTGCCAAAAATGATGTATATATAAATATGATATTTCATCATCAATTCATATATTTTGAATGAAATTATCTTTTAAACAAATTCTGATTTTTTTTTATATATATAGATCATTATTTATCAATATTTATTATCGAAATATTATTTATATAATATTGAATTATAATATTTTAAATTATATACATAATAAAAAGATGAATTTGAAAGAAAAAAAAATTTTTTTTTAAATATAAATATACGACATGGTTTTGAGTAATGTAAATAATTTCCATCATCGTCATAACTATCATCATCGGTGTCGTCATCCCTTTGTTATTGTGGTGGCATTATGCGCACGTGGCACATTGGGTTGGGTCGCCAACGCTACCCACTCCTCATTGAACCAATTACCATTGAATTAGCGACAACAATGGAACATCGTATGAAACCTTTATTGTCGATGCCATTGTATATACATATATAATATATAAATTTTCAATATAAATACCGATAGAAAAATACGCACTTTCACATTTTACCCGTTTGCAACCAATCAATGTTTCATAGCGTGACATATCGTCAAAAAAAAATTTTTTTTAATAATAATCTCAATTGTCACCGTTTGATTACTTTATATTAACAATGATAATATTATATTTTATTACGACATTAATGTGATATAGCGATGCGAAATTTAATTAGATACCCTTGTAAGGCGTTCAAGTCATGACCTTTGAAACCGGTGTCTTGTCAGGATAAAACATAGAATTCTAATATTAATACATACCATAAATTGGACAAATGAAATAACGGCAGCGGCAGCGTTCAACATTCACCAGACATCCTTGTGAATATGACGATATTAAATTCTTAACAATTACATATGAAAATACTTACCGGAAGTTCAAGATAGTCGGCGATGGTGTACTTCGCAGCGCCGCGTCTGATGTCAACCAGTGCTGGAAAATGTTCGTCGTTCCTCATCTTGTCCCTGAGGAGTGTTTTAGCATTGACATAGCCGCTCAAGAAATCCATGTAAGCGTCCATCAAACTTCCATTTATCAACTGGTTTATTATTATTTTATTCTCGTCCTTCTCAACGGGAGGATTACTATCGCCGCCTTCGGAATCGCTTCTTGTAGGCAACATGGGAGATACATAATCGATCCCTTGGGATACCGCATTTGAGCTACCATCCGATACTTTTGAACCGCTAGTTAATGAAACATAACTGCCAGATTTATTATCATTGATTTTAGGTTCTTCATAAAATGATACGCTTATAGAATTTTCATGATCGTCTTTTGTAGTTTCAGTTTGATTTTTAATACACTCGTAAAGATCTTCGATTGATTCATAAGGAGTTGCGGTATTTTCTCTTTTTTGCATAATATCTTCTAAACTTTCATATATAGCTTCTTCACTTTCAGGATCTAATATTCTGGAATCGGAACTCGAACGTTTGACCTTTGGCATGACATCATAAACATTCAACAAATCGTCCATTGACATGTTTAAAGCGGTCTTTTTAGCATCTTCGTTTGGTTTATCTAAAAAATTCCATTGTACATTCATCCATATATTATCGTTTGCATTTGACGGATTCACGTGATCAGTGCAACAAGTGTTCGATTTATCTTTCTTTGGCGTTAATATTGGTAAAGGCAACGAATAAAATGTCAATTTATTAATATCATTATCATAATCGGATAGAATAATTTTTGGTTTTTGAATCGAAACGTTATCGACTTGATCTATTTCAACGGTTTCATCATTTATAGGTTTCGTTGAACAATCGACAGATTCAATATCGCTCTGTTTCAAAAATCCTTCTTGAACTAGTTCATCTAGAATACTTTTATTTTCACCGTGTTCTTCAAGATCTATTATAGGTTTTTGTGATAAATGTAAAAGTCCCGCTTCCATATATCTCTCTAACATTTCGCATAAAAATTTAGATGCTTCACTGACACAATGCAGATGATAAAATAAAATATGATACTCTTGTTTTGTCAATATTTCAGCTTTCAACAATGGTCTCGCATATAATTCAATAACTGAACCAACAGTGGATGCTGAAACAAAGAAAAATATCATAAATATATGTTTAACTTTGAGAAACACTGTTAAACTGAACTCAACACCATGAAAATATTATTAAACAAGTTTGTTGCACATTCATTGACAATATTACTAATAGATATATTTTACATTATCTACGACGATTAATAATACTGTTAAATAATATTTTAATACTGACGTAATTAATAGACACGATTCTAAATTATATCATACAATAGAATTTAAGTTATGTTAATGGTATGCTGCTAAATATATAATCATTGTGGACTCGAAAGGGTTAACAGTATCTTGAAGCAAAAAAAACAACATTAAAAATTATGCGCAAACTAAAATGAAACAAAACTTAAAAAAAAATAAATAAATAAACATTCGCATCATCAATCATTTACATACAGTGCGTGAATACTAGTCGGCGACAACCTTTACATCTACTTCGTCTTCTTCTTCTTCTTTTTTTATTTTATTTTATTTTTATGGTTCGACAAAGATGACTAATGATCGCTAACGGTTCATTGTTTTCAACCCACGTAAAATTATATGTCGGTAATGAAAGTTGACACAGCATAATAAAGGCCGTCGTCGATCGAAATTCCCTACGGTCAGAACACCTCGGATAAATTCAGCTCGTATCTATATAGGAGTACGGTTGGAAAAATCGTTTTTCCCGCGGTGTCACGGCATATCAAGATGTAAATTATTACGTACGTTAATAGACACCCGCGGTGGTAACGCGCACGTTTAAATATCTAAGCTTAAATGTCAAAGTGCCACTGTATAAATTATTTAAAATACAACAAAATTTATTTTTTTTATATAAACGAAAGATCCATTCTAATATTAAATATAATAAATGTTAACTCACCGTATTCTCTTTCGGATAAAAGAAAAACTGCCAAATCCACTCCATCAAATATCGGAGCTTGCATTTGTAAAACGAGTAATTCTCCATCTAATAGACTAACCGAAGCGTTAGGATCAACGGGAGCTTTTGAACCGCCTAACACAGCAATCGCCCTATTTGCATCGTACATAAATTTATTTTTGGCCATGTGATCGTCGTTTTCGATTTTGACAATGGTCGGTTTTGTGCTTTTTCTGGGTTTTTTGGCTCTGGGATCCGAAGATTTGCCCACGTCGCTCAAACGCAAACCGAACTCGTCAAGGATCGGTTGTACGGCTTCGGATATTATTTGCGACGATTCGACGATGACCTGAAATTTAAAATGACTATAAATTTTTATATTTAAATAAAGTATCCGAATAAAACGGTATTTATTCCGGAAAATATTAAACATTATATTTATTTATATATTTTTATAATAAAATAATGACTTGAATATTGCATATTGTTTATATTAGATCGAAATATTTGTAACAACATCATTATTAAAAAAAATATTATTGAAATAAAAAAAGAAAAATATACTATATTATTCGATTTGTCCTTCAGAACGAGTTTTTTTTTTATATAACTTATCATAAAATAAAATACTTTTCGATCAACTTTAACCCACTTTTTAATCTTAAAAGTTAAATTCTTTATATTTTTTCCATAAAAAAAACCTTTATTTTATTTTCATTGATATTTAAGATAAAATCAACAAATCGCATTATAAAAAATACAATAAAGATATACCGTTAAACTTCATAATGAATATGCATAATATAACAACAAATCATTTTACAAGTGATTAAAAGATAAAACTGCATTTTTAACATTACATTAATATATATATATATATATATATATATATATATATATATATATATATATATATATATATATATATATATACAACATATAAAAGCGATAATGTATGATATAATGTTAAAGTCGCACTTGTATCCTTTGGCTTCTGGCCCATTTGCGTTGAAAGCGGTCGTTGCGAATGAATAAATAGCGTTCTTCGGTTCTAACAACCGGTAACGACCGTTAAAATCGACATTCCTTGGATTTTCGAAAATGGACAAAATTAGCGTTTATTATTATTTCTGCTGACATAATTCGAGCGAAGTGAAAAAAAAAACTAGAGAGTGTGCTGCCTTTTACTGTACAGAAGGGCCACGCTTTTTTACTAATAAAATAAACTAATATAATAACGAAAAATACATATATAACAATGTAATACTAAAATAATTAAAATATAAATACATAAAATATTTTCATTAATAACATATTTATTTGATAATTTAATCTTATAAATTCAAGTTCATTTATAAAATTAAATTTTTATTAAAAATCATAATTTCATTAAAAAAAATCAATATAAAAGCGTTGTTCTACTATAATTTTATTCAAATAATCTAAAGTATGTCAAAATAGTTAAAAATCTACATTTGTACGTTTTTTTTTCATAATCATCTGATGACATCATATTGGAAAAGAACAACGTATTTTTTGGACATAATGAATAAATATATATATATATATATATATATATATATATATATATATATATATATATATATATATATATATATATATATATATATATGGATAAATAATACAATTTCTTACATAATAATAAATAAGAAATATGAAATTTTTACATAAGACATCGGTTAAAAATATACGATATCAATCGTAAATTATTATAATTATAAAGCTGTCTGCTGTGGAAATCTGAAGAAAGGTTGCATCACGCGAAATGTCATAAATAAAATTTATAAGAAGAAAATTTTATTAAGATTGTATTGATTAATACAATATTAAAATAATATGATTTTGAAATATGACGTAATAAATGTGTATATTTTATTATTAATATTTACATTGTATCATATATATGTACTGAAGTGCAATATATAAAACAATGAGGCTTTCACTTTGCGGTTTTTTTTTTTTCAGAAAAATCTAAGGATTTTCTACGTGCTGACAAGTTGATAACGATGTGCCCACAGATTGCGGTTAACTTCCAATTTCCGCATCTGGATGGACATTGAAATAACTTGGTCCGAACTATTGTTGAAAGGAATTTGCGGTTTATCGAAACGATTTCATACACAAACATTCCGTTCGTGTTATTCATTATTTATATTTAAAATTATAAATTCACTATTCTGTATTATGATTATTATAAAACGGACGATTTTTTTATTCTATAATTCATTGTAATATTGATAAATAAACAAGATTTACTTTACATTAATTCACTTTTTTTATATCAAGAAAGTCGATTTATATCATAATTCTAATTGAGAATGAAAAAAATGAGATCAATCATCAACATTTTTTTTTCTAATATAAATCAAATAAGAATATTATATAAGGAAGTTATATCAGAATTTCTAAAAAAATATATATATCTCATCAAATATTGATTTATATAATAATCATCATCAATCAATTTATAATTAATATTCTACAAATCATTAATTAATAAAATACGTACACTTGTTATATTAGTTTATATTCATACATCCAAACAATAATAAAAATGAATTAATTTTGATTTATAAAAATAAATTTAAATAAAATAATATAAGGAGAGAAATTTTGGTATTTCTTGGAGATTACTTCTTAGAATTGTCAAAAGCAATAACTCTGACTAGTTGTATGCGGTTTGCGGTGAGTAGTGTCTCCAAGACTTATGATTACGCAGAAGACTTAAAATACACCATAATATTCTGCAAATATGGAAAATATACACGGAAATTTCTTCTTTAATGTTGAATGCGACAAATATTACGTCACAAATGTCTTTTCATTGCGCGATAGAAAACGGCCAAACGTAAATATTTTCACGATAATATCTGACATAAAACATCACACATGCGAGAGCATTAACCATAATAATAATAATAATAATAATAATAATAATAATAATAATAATAATAAAAAGACAAAACATACACGATGATAATAATTCAATAATTACATACTGCTGATTCGTAATCGAATCGCGTCATTATTACGAACGAATATTCGGGACGAGATGACGACGAATACGATGATAAAATAATATACCGTGAATGTCTTCTCTTATATGTTATTTGGAGACATAAAATTACAGGTGTATTATATGTTTATTTAGCGACTCGGTCGAACCGGTCACCATTAAATTCCTTTTGCATTGAGGCTAAGGTCACTCGGATACGCCTCGACCGGCCTTTTGATTAGCGAACGCGCCATCGATAATCAGCGGTTCTCAATTTGCATTATCATACGTAAAACGGACACATGAATCGAATCTAATATACATATATATATATATATATATATATATATATATATATATATATATATATATATATATATTTTCTAAAAATTAAAATATAAACTAAATACAGTGAAAATATATGAAAAATTATATTAAAATTTAATATATTATATTTTAATAATATTAAAAATTAAATATATATATATATATATATATATATATATATATATATATATATTAAATATTTTGTTATCATAAATATTATAAAATGTTTATGATTATTTAAAGATTGGTCGTAAAAAAATGTAATAAAATAAAAAACCTACATAATATAAAGATATGATTATAGCATAACCACTCGTCGATGTCTCCGAATAAAATTTTCATTTTTATTATATTTGAACGGTTAATAAATTAATACGTATATATAGTAGGACAACGCTTTTAATTACATTATATTAATAATTAATTATAATCGATTTATTTCATATTTAACGTACTTAAAATTGAACAATAATAAATCTAGATAATTTTTTATTAAGAATTTTTTTAATTATAATTAAAAACAAATCTTAATAAAAAATTAAAATATTTTTAAACGTATGAAATATATTTTAAAAATAAACGAAATCCCACTGTATCGACGACCATAATCGTTAACTGCAAAGTATTCGTTTAAATTTTTTAATTTTCTACATGTGTCTTTTGAATATTTTAACGGTGCCCGTTTGAATTTTCAAAAAAAAGACAACAACAACATTACTATCAAAAGCAACCAGTTTATTCGCTGTCGATTTATCGTGAATTTGAAATTTTTAAGCGCCGTATTAATTATATAAAACCGTAATTAATTACAACGAAATTATCTCTTGCATAGCGGTAGACGTGCATAATATATGAGGTTATTGAACGTCGAAAGATATAAATGCATATATTTTTTTTAATATTAATAAAAAAAAGATCAAATATATAAAAATAATTTTATTAATTTACAAGTGACTTTTAAATATAAATACATATTAATACATGATTTATTATGAGAAGATATGTTCAACAATAAAAAATATTAAACAAATATAATCAAAAGAAAGCGCAATAATAACAAAAATAAATTATTGGGTATTTAAATAGATAACATATGTATTAAAAAAAAACAACAATCGCGGGTTAAATGCCCGTTGACTTCGAAATCCCACACGCATAAAAATAAATCCATTTGGAAAATTAAACACAATAATAAACACAATGAAATACCAGAAGTCGAACCCCTGTCCATTTTATATGCGAACGAACAATAGAAATTTTTGAATTATGGGAGAATTTTGCGTGAACGAGTCTCTTTTATACGCCAACTAAGTGATGGATAAACTAAGGCACACGGGTCAAAAATATATTTTCAATTTGTTTTTCAATATCTCGTTTCAGACGGATATAAATATTTAATTTCATTTATTAAAAGAGTATATTCGAGTTTAAACCAAATTATAAGATTTTTTTTGAATACAGTTATTTCATTAATAATGGAGAATTTTTATATTATTATTTGTTTTTATTTTCACATTTTTTTTTCTTTTTTGACTCATTAGTAAAAAAGTTTGCTTATTACTTACTGTATTAGCAGTTTAAAATAAAGAAATCGATAAAGATCAATAAATAAATAATCTGTTTCATTATATTCAGTTAAAATATGCATTAGTAAAAACTTCACTTTAAATTGTATAACAAAACAAATTATTATAATATTTATATAAATAATTATAAAATCTTTATATACTTTAAAATATTTTAATGCAAAAAATTAAATGGAAGACCAATAAGACAATAATCAATTTTATATTTAAAAATAAAATAAATTTTAACTTAGCAATAGAAAATTTTAATAATATTTTGTTGTTACTGATATACAATATTATATAAAATTTAACAACAAAGAACATGTTTAATATTTATATAAATCATTTTACATACCATTTACAAACAATGACAACAAAATTGATTATGATATAAAAAAATATTACAAATATTTTTCAATTAAAGTTTTATCTATATAATGTAATGTAACCATTAACATACATTATCACAATTATAATTTTGATAAATTTACATTCTCGCCTTATTTCAAAACATTTGTAACACTCGCCCAAAAACTTTTTATACGATCTGTCTTATTAACATACAAAAAAAACCATTATATTTTTACGTGCGAACGTGTTGATTCCTATGATAAATTGCGAAATTATTTATTAATTGCACGCACATGAGATCTCCATTCATACAACTAAAAAAATAAAAAAAATAAATAGCTATAATGTTCTATTGTATGAAAAAAAAATGAAACACGAAACGAGATCATGTCTAATTTAACCGTCAATTCATGGCGAACGCTGAAAAGACGTTTCCCGTTATATAATTCTTTACGTATTTCAACATTTTGTTACGATTAAATATTTTGTTCTAGATTAGGCTTTTTAGTCTTATTCTCATTACTGACAATAGCGGATTATCGCATATTTCATTTCGATTGAAGTTTTTTAGGGTAAAATATAACATCTTTCTAGAGAAAAATCGCATAAATTTTACATGAATGTTTGTATATTCTCGATTAAAATGAATCTAAATTTTTATTCTTTAACCATTTAAGGAAATGTTGAAGAATAATTTAATTGCGATGAATGATTCGCGGATCTTATTGTTGCCGTAAAAGAACAAATGCCGTTTTCCGGAATCACAAACGACATGTCACTGATGGTTTTCCATATTTGGATATCATTTTATATTTTATTTATTTATATAGGAAAAATTACAACGCATTTTCTATTAATAATTTATATATAAACACTAATTGTTTATATTAAAAATATAAAAATATATATATATTTAAAAAAAATTACTCTGATTATTAATAATCACTTTGCCTGAGTCGACAGTTCGTGACGTAATTCGCGAAATCACTATTTGTATGAAAATTATTGACGATAAGGCGTAATGATAAAATTTATCGAATGGAAAATAAAGAAAAATGATTTACGAATTTGTCAAAAATTTTATTTATGCATGGGAAATTTATCATTTATAAAGTAGTTCTGAGTTTATGACTGTAAGTATTCTGAATTAAAGTAAATATAAAAAATTATTAATAATTTTGATATTTTTTATAAGTTTAATCATATATTTATATTGTATTTTTCTTACTGTATTAATAAATGATGAAAAATCAAAATGAAAATATACTATATATATTTATAAATTTTCAGCTGAATGCAATGTGCAATCAAAATCTTAAAATTGATCGAAGAAAATCTCGATATAAAACAATAAAAATATATTGGACAGATGTCGAGGCCGTTTTCCGTCGTTCATGTCGCGTGAAAATGCAAAAATTTTTGGTCCAAAAACCGCATACGAGACGACGTTTTCCGACCATTGTCGAATACGCCCACGGTGCGTCGAACTCATGCGGGACGTTGAATTCGCAATTGCAGACGTTATCTTGTGCACAATGCGTGTGGTCCTCGACAACAACATCGGTATATATTGTGTACCGAAACGTCCAGATACTTTTCTTCTTTTTTTTTCATCTTCTTCTTCTTCTTCTTCTTCTTTCTTCCTTCCAGTGTGACTCGTTGTGCAAAAAGCGACGATGTCAATATGTGACAAGAACATCGCTGACTATCAGTTCTACGACATCGATTCACCATATTTAGAGTTCGACGACATCATTGACGTTTCATATATTATTATTATTTTTTAAGTATCACAATAATTATTTAAAAAAATATATGATTATTTAAAATAAATTTATTATCGATTATATTGTGTAAATATATTTTTTTTTAATTTTCTTTTAAATTATTCACTAATTATTTTCACATATATTATATATTTTTATATTAAATTTTTACCAAAAGAAATATTTATTATCTCAAAATAAGAAGGCAATAATAAATTTTACACATCAAGTAATTTCTTATGAAAAATATACTGACGATTTACGGTCATAAAATTTGAAATATTTTAAACTTACTTTTCTAATAAATCTAAATTCAAAATAAGCATTTAAAAAAAGAAAATAAAAAAATGTATATAAATTTTGAAATATATTTTATAAAAAATATATAGAAAAAAGCAATAAAAAATATACGCATATATTATATATTCTCAAAAAAAAAACATGCAAATGCATTTTATACTGGCAAGAAAAAATATTTTTTTAAAATAAATTTCGAAAATGAATTCCAAAATGTCAGTTGCATATCAATTTTCCATTTTAAAGACATATTTTATTTTGAAAAAAATCGAAATAAGATTTTTTTCTCATTCCGAATTTTACAACATAATATTTTTGAAGTTTATACACAGATTTATTTGACCCTAAAAAATTAAATCAAGACAAAGTAAAATTAATTATATCGCAATTTATTTTAATCAAAATTTCATGCAATAAAATTAATATTATTGCATGAAATTTTGATTAAAATAAATTGCGATATAATTAATTTTACTTTGTCTTGATTTAATTTTTTAGGGTCAAATAAATCTGTGTATAGATTAAACTTATTATATTTAATCGAACGAAATGACGGATCTTGAAAGCTCTCGTTCCCAATACAGCTAAGAAAAAGTATACCGCGATGTTTATAAACAAAAAAAAAACGGTCAAGGTTTCGATTTTTTTTCTTTTTTTTTTTTTGATTTTTGACTTTTGACCCGGCTCGATAATAACATTAGCCAATAACATACGGTCATCGAGAGTAATTTCAATAATACATATATTAATAATAATATCGTTATTATGTACGCTTTTGTGGGGTACGAATATTGCGTCGGGTCGAACGGGTCACGGACACGAATTCGAGTCTCACCAATTTCAACTTACCCAAAAGTACCGGAGTAATAAAAATAAAAAAAAAATAAAAAGCGCATTATAAAACAAAAAAAAATGAGTCAAAAAATATTCCTTTTTATATGTATATATATACATATAAAGGAAAATATCCGCTAAAAAGGATCAACGGAGAGAGTCAAAGTCAGGTCGGTGAACTTTTAAGGTGACCCGCCACTGAAGAAAAATTCAACTATAAGTCGTGATTTGCACTCAAAAAATGTATATATATATATATATATATATATATATATATATATATATATATATATATATATATATATATATATATATATATAGTGCAAGGTAAGTAATTAAATATATAAATATAACATAAGTCTAGGGAATTCATAATAATCTATTTAAAATTAATATAATTAATTACATTTTTATTATTGAATAAATTTATATTTACTAAGTATTACATAATATCGATAGAAATATTTCTCTTTATCTAGAAAAAGTTTAATCGTCAAAAATGTAATTTATTATTATTAAGTATATTGATTTTTCAGCTACATAAATAAATATTTCAAAAGATTTATAGCTATTTTTCTATGATAAAATTTATTGCTTATTTATCATTTTATCAGAATTCTTAGATACATATTCAATTTTATATACAATTTAATATTAATAGTCAAATTATAATAAATATTTTTCTATCAATTTAAACATCTATCACATTATTTTCACTTTTATAGACAAAAATAATAACATTTAATATAATATTGTTCGTAGCTATTATGTTTTAAAACAAATTCAAATAAAATAAAAAATATTTTTTTACAAATTTAATTTTAATTTATAAAAAAAATAATTTAAATTAAAAAATATGAAAAAAATACACTTCACAACATTAAAATATATGAATAATTTATTTCTTATCACCATTTGAACGCATTAAAATGACAAATTATTCAAACAAAATATCAGCGCGAAAAAATAATCATTTAAATATAAAACATAATTAAAATTCCGAATAAATCACATCGATATATCGATTGAACTATATAGAAAAAAATATATTATCTCCAAAATCTGCGATGAAAAATTAAGGTCAAAACTTAGTCGAAAGTGAACGGCCTCGAGTGTGTGTGTGTGTGTGTGCTTTTTCGAATGCGCAAATGAAGAAAAAAAAGCCTTTTTAACGCTAATGTATTCGACGTAGAAGAATAAAAAAAAAATCGCATATTACATAATAATGTCTCGCGCGAAGAACGGTTTAACATCTAAGTGAAGAAAAACAATGCTGAAAAAAAAAGGTTGTCTATCGCTGCGGTCAAATTCTCTGTAGTCGGACTGCGGACTGTGTGTTAATATCTTTGCAGAGGTTAAATAATGCAAGATGGATTGCGGCCGATCCCGGAGGTCTACACTTCATTATTATTTTGACCACCGCGCAAAAAACCGTCGCTTCTCAAACTGTGATAGCGGAATGCTAATATGAGATTAATATAAAGTGAACTTTGACTTTAAAATGTCCGTTTTTGATGAAATCGTTGTTATTAGTCATAGTCGATAGTATTTATTATAATTTTTGTAACAACATTCGATAAAATAATTAGATGATAAATGTAGGATTTTAGATATTTCTGATATATAAATATATTAATAATATTTTTTTTTTTTTGTAATCGAAATAGAAGCTTTTTCGACAAATTATAATATAATATATGAATAATCAATTAAAAAACATGTTGCTGTTAATCGATCGTCATTATGAATATTTTTTTTTAATTTTTGAAATAAAAGAAAACGATCAAAAAGATTAAAAATTGAATAAAATTAAATAGTATTTTTGTATTAAAATGTTTTTAATATTAAATGATAAGCTTAAATTACTACTAAAATTTGACTAAAACTTAGATATTTTTACCTAAATTTCAACCTTCCATATATGAAAATTCGCCTTTTTTGACTGATTTATTTTCAAAGATTCATTATCAATTATAAAAATTGAGTTTTAAATATAAAAAAAAAATCACCATGAAACTGATATATATTTATATATAATTATAAATAATATTCATATATTATAAAATAAAATTTCGCACCTCTTATATTTGAGAATCACTGATAATATACAATCTAGAATTGAGAAAACGTCAGTAGAATGGACGTTCAATAAGCCAAAGGCAACAAAAATAAACTCATAGCGCGGAAAATCTTCGCCGCCTTTACATTTGTTTGTTTGTTTGTTTGTCTCGCGCGCGTTACATTGTTCGAATGCTTATAAAACAGGTGAATTACATACTTTGTTGCACGTTCAGATTATCAACAGTGTTCTCGATTTTGATAAAAATTGTTACGTTTCTCTTTATTTTTTAATACGCATGCATTCGCTGAGAACGTGCCTGATTATTATTATTATTATTATTATTATAAATCTTTTTACTTTAACGCGATCGACAATATGGCGTGCAATTTTTAATAAAACTGCAATGATAATTTTTTAATGATTAACCGTTAGCGTCATATCCGTGAAAGTGCAACGACATTATTCTATGTGATTATTAGAAACGCTCTAATTATGTTCTTTAATATAAGCCGACGTTAAAACATGTGTCTACGATATAAAACTTGTACGTGTTTCTTATTAATTTAATATTCGCTTATTAAAAAAATTCGTTTATTTACAAAAATAATCTATATTTTTAATTTACTTATATATTATTGATGATAAAGAAATTTGAATGTCATTTCCTTAGTATTTGAAAATCATGTAAATTTAATAATATACATATATTTATTTATTAAAAATACAAATGTTTATTTTTTTAAATCAAAAATAATTTTAATTTTATTAAAAATTTATCAATTTTATATAAATTTAAAAAAATGAACTAGTTGAAGAGATATAATATAGTGCCATCTATTGACGATTTCTTCAATTTATAAAATTATTAAAAATATAAAATTTAGTTGATATACTCGAACACAGAGGTCTCTGAAAAGAATATTTAAATTATTTTTTTAATAATAAAAATAAAAATTAGTAATAAAATATTTAAACATTATAAATTATTATTCCTTTCGTAACTATTAATACATATTTTTTTAAATTAAATATAATTAAATCTATGTAATATTATTATATATAAAAATATTGCATGAAAATCATTTAAAATTGTCATCTGACTTAATTTGTATTAAATTCAAATATTGTAACAAATTAATAACTAGTAGACTACTATACAAATTGTAAATATATTAATTATATATATTTTTAATTGTAAAAATAAAGTAGCATTTTACGAAACGAATTATAACATTTTATATGTGTGAAAATCAATAAAAACCAAATACATAAATTATACTTTTTTCACAAATTGACTTACAATTTTTATTTTATCATAGTAAATAGATTAAAAAAAACATAAAGAATCAAACAATAACAAGAGTATATCGAAAAACATAACATAATGTAATAATTTTATACAAAAATAATTCATTATTTAGAAGCGAAAAAAAATATATTCGATAAAATCTACAAAAATTTCCCTCAACAATTCAATACCAAACAATAACTTAATACAATTGATTTGTGATCTGAAAAAAAAACGGACAAATCCGACGTTCACCTTTCTTTTTACATCCAAGATTGTCGAGATAATATCGACAACTTTCTCCCAACTATTATTTCATCAAACGTCATCGACAAATGAAAGAAAAAAAATCACCCTTTCGAGCTTTTTCACACTGTTTTTCCGAAATTTTAATAAATACACACACACACACATACACGAATAGCGAAAGGGACAAAGTCCGTTCGAACCTTAAAAGGCGACGATTACGAACATTCTGAAAAATCGTGGGCGATACTCAAAAACGCCCACTCGATGTGACCGCTGCACAATGCAATTGCATTCGATAATAATGCGCTCGCAAATTGGTTCGATGCTCCTCTTCTACATTTGCTATGTCCCCCTTTTTTTTTTCTTTCTTTCAAATTCTTTTTCTTTCGTTCTTTGTTCGCTGAAGACTACTTTTTCTTTTGTTGGTTTTTCGAAGGCAATTCACGTTTGCGACAAATCGAGCTGTGAATGCTTAATTTGAAATATATACGAATTATGCGGAAAATCATCGAGGAACCGATGTTTGATCGTTGTTTATATTCATCAGCAGTACATTAACCCTCTGAACGTCGGTTGTGAATTACGAAAAAAAATAAAAAATTATTAAAACCTTGAAAAATTTCAATAAAAATCAAAAAACAAATAGCTCAAAGCGTCAAAACATAATTTTGTCCGTCTGATCCATCAACAAAAATATATTATATATATATTTATATATATATATATATATATATGTATTATTTATATTCAGTCATTTTTACTGATGTCACTGATAAATTACATACCCGTAATCAGTGGTGAAGCGCACCTGTAAAACAATTACTGAACTATAATTACGATCCAAGGCAATTTAAATGTCTGAACAATCAAATGAAGTGAGCATAATTACCATATTATTACATATAATTAATCTCAAATTTATAATTATTATATAAAAATATTTATCAATGTTTAATAATCCTATACGTTGAACTGATATTTTGTTAATTATTATACGATTGATATTGTATAATTATAAAATATATAATTTGAACTCAAAAAGCTTCTGAATATAGAACTATTATAAATGTCCAATATAATTTGCACTTATTTAGAAACTTGACATTGGAAGTTGTTGTATTAGAAATTAAATAACATGACGTCGAAAATTATACAATATTAATTGATTTCACAAGAAAAAAAGAACGATATGAATTATTAATTACAGAATGCAGTATAAATTAATGTAAATATACCATCTCGTTTAAGTGCAATGCTTAAAATCGAGTGTTTTCAATTATATATATATATATATTAATTGATATAAGTGTAATTATAAAAATAGATGTACTTGAAAAAAAAAATTAAAATATATAGAAGTAATTGTATTATAATTTATACGTGTTTTATCTCATTCGTTATAAGAATTATTATATTTGTGATTATCATACGGTTTTTACTATATTTAACTGTTATTTTATTGCGCAATAGAAAAAAATATAACGTAAAGAAACTATAAAAATGCAAAAGACTTACGAAAGAAGTAAGATTAAAATGGCAATAATAATAATATATATATATATATATATATATATATATATATATATATATATTACGTTATAATTTTATGCAATTTTCTACAAAAAAGGTCTACAATGGCTGAATATATATGATTAAAATATTTATTTCAATATATTAATATAAAATATAGCAATATAAATATGTAATTAAAATGATTCTATCGTAAAAAAATAAGATGCATATTGTGCATTAAAAATTAAAACGTAGATTAATTTGAAATATTATTAAAAATCAGATGTTAGACATATTTTTATATTATTATATATTATACAACATTCTAATTATAATATTATTAGCTGTAGATATATATATATATATATATATATATATATATATATATATATATATATATATATATATATATAATACATATACATATGTTTAACTGCATAACCATAACCAGTTTCATATTCATACATAATATATATATATATATATATATATATATATATATATATATATATATATATTAATAAAAATATATCGATTGTAAATTATTATAATTAATAAAATGCGGATCTGTAAGAAAGTTTGCATGCAATTTTACGTAAACGAATAAAAATAAAAATAATAAATTTCAATATGGCGTCGAATTTGAAATAAGAAATTTATGGCGTGACTCTGTTTCTTTGATTTCGAAAAGGAAGTTCACTCGACTTGCGATTGAATGTGAACCGTTGAAATTTCGCTTCCTTTTTTAATCTGCTTGAAAATTAAATAACAAAAAAAAAGAAAATATTTATATGGAAATAATAATGAAAATTGTGTCGATAAAATCGGTGCTTAATCGAGCAGTTGAAGAACAAAATCGAAAGGCGTACAATTAATGAAAGGGACGATGAATGAGCCGTAAAAAGAAAAATATTCACGTATCTTTCCTTTTATTTTTATATAAAAATTATTTATATTTTTTAATTATTATATTATTAGAATAAAATGTAAATTTTATTTTTTTTTTATTTATAACGATGTAGTAGTAAAAAAAATCATATTTATATATAGGAATAAAATAACATATTATTAACTCTATAGCCAAACTAAATATAAATTATGAATGATTAATACATATTTTTGTACATAGTTTGTACATTATTTATAATTTATTGGAAATATATTAAAATCAATAAAGTACTATATACAATATTTAAATAATAATACGACATAACTTTATTGTTTAAAAACATATTTTCAAAAAAAAGCATAAAAATATTAATATTTCATAATAATTTAAATTAGATTTAATAAAAGCACTCTTCCAATAAAAAAATATTTAAATAATTATTAATTTATTATACAAAAAATAATTTGAATTTAGACGTTACATAATAATTTTACAATGTAGAAAAAATACACGGAAAATCTTAGTTTTTTTTTAGAAATTCATAATCTCGATGATATTTCCCGATTTTCCAACATTAATCATAATATTATGTCAACAATTAACCGAGATTAATGATGATCTACTACATTATATATATATATATATATATATATATATATATATATATATATATAATAGTATTACCGTTTACATTATTTCCGATCCGTTCGTGAGAACTGTAATTTCTGAACGATATAATTTAAATAATACTCTCTCGTATGTGCCACAAATGAAATATAGAACGATCGAAAAATAGATGTAAATTTTACGTAATATCATGTTTCTCAAAGTGTGAGACGCGTCGTACAAAATGAAAGAAAACACCGCTGAAAATATACGTTTATAAAATGAACGTTTCCATTGTTGAATATTGAAAGATTTTATATACATATATATATATATATATATATATATATATATATATATATATATATATATATATATATTTTTTTTTTTTTTTTTTTGAAAAAAAATTGTTTAACATAGATTTAATGCACTTGTACCCTTTGGATTTTTTTTTTATAAAACATATGCGAACAATATGTAAAATTCGTTATAACGGTATAAAAATGAGCGACATTCGAGTTAAAAAGTCATTAGTAAAATTTTCAACGGTGGAAAAAAATAGAAAATCTGCATGGAAAAACAAACGACGCGGAAAATTATCGGGAAAATTCGACAGACAGATAAACTAATCTAACGACAGAACGATTAACGTGATCGACTACCATATATTTGAATGCCATTTGCAATGAAAATTTTATCATTACGTATAGATTTTTTATTTTTGTGGTATCAATCGATACCTCAAATATATATATATATATATATATATATATATATATATATATATATATATATATATATTTTTTTTTATGTAAGACAAAGTGAACTTTTCATAAACGAGTTTTCATTTACGGAGAAAATGTAAAAAGTCATTACATATATGAGGCAAACGTTTCCCAAGAGCGATTCGACTTTCTTTTTTTGTTGTTCCGAGTTTCTTCTCTTTTTCTTTTCTTTGATGCGAAAAGTTCTCCTAGAATATTATAGAGTGTATCGTGTTTAAGATGAAAATACAAAAATTTCATTATATATTTATAAAAAAAAAAACGATATTTTTTTAGAACATAAAAATAATATACAACAACAAAAATATTTAAAAACTATCCTGATATATTTCATCGGATAATTTTACAATAAAATCTTATAAATTGTTGTCAAAAATTATTTTGAAAAATTTAGAAATGAGAGAATAAAAAAATAGAGCAACTCATAATAGTTAAAAACAAACTTCAATCCGAATCAAATATTTTATACGTAGTTATAATTTTCATTGAATTTTCTAAGACATCAAAGGAAGAAACGACCACAATAAAATAAATAGATATAATAAATAATGTTTGTCAAATTCATAAAACAAGCCCAATAATACTCTGACGTTGAAATGTAAAAAAAAAATAAATAAACAGCAGCGGATAAAATAAACATACATTTTTTTTTTCATCTAAGAATCACGACCGGCCTTTTGTTAGATCGACATCCTATCTTTTCATTTGGAATCACGTTCATTTCTTCTTATGCTGAACAATGAAGATTCAGTGAAATAAAAAAGCCGATAAAAATTTATATTTATATATTTTTTTTATATTATATTTCATCTGTCCGACGACAGAATATTTCTTATGTTAAATAAGATGAATACTTTTACTGGCAATTCTGTATTATATTATATTATTGAGATGAAAAACACATTTGTTGAAATATATATATATATATATATATATATATATATATATATATATATATATATATATATATGGCGGGTGTGATGCATTATAAATTTCCAATAAATTATTTTATTTATTATATAATCATATACAATGCACAACATGAAAAGATATATGCAATTAACTGAATTAATGATAGAACAATATGTAGTAATTATCAACAACGGAACAATGCTTCAGTAAAAAAAGAAAATTAAGATTTAATATATTTATATATTTATATATATATAGCACTAAAATACTTGCTGTAGCTGTAAAAAAAAATAATATTGAAAAATAGCATCTTTCGTTTCATACAAAAAATAAGATATGAATTTCTTAATTGAAACTCCGAATTCAGATTAAATCGCAATAATTAAAATACAGCTTTCTATAAAATAGAAATTTTAGAATTATATTTTTGTCAAAAATGTATATACAATCGATATTAAAATAGATTTTAACGAAAAAAAAATGTATAAAATAAATTTAATACAGAAAATTATAATTTTTATTATCTAGAATGAATAATGAAAAAGTGAATTAAATAATCAATTAAAAATTATTAATATTACAGCTGAAAATCGCTGAAACGTGTAATAGTTTCGATATTGATATAAAATATTATAATAACATGATTGAATGCGTTCATCAATTCTGTAACGCTTTCGATCACCTTTTAAGTCGGTGAAAATCAAATTTTTATTTTTATTTATATTTATAAACCACAATTTCTCAAAGTATGTTAGTAAACAAAGAGAATATAGAAAACGTAGCTTGGATGATGCATGAATTAACATAAATTTTCAAGATCGTGCAGTTGAAGCTTGAGAATGTGTAGTAAAAAAAAATGTTTTAAATATTTTTACATAAAAAAAAACAAAATAGAAATATATATTTATTTTATTACTATAATAAACATATATTGTGAAGTAAGATTAAACATTGTTTCAGTAGTGGTTCAAAATTGAGAAGCATATTAAACATAACATAAAAAAAATCGTATATACTTTTTATAATATATCAATTTTTTTTTTAATTTTATATACTTATTATAAAATAAATAAAATCATATATATAAATATATATATATATATATATATATATATATATATATATATATATATATATATATATATATATATAAATTTGTATAATGAATATAATTATAATAACAAAAAAAATAATTAATTTTATTCATATTATACTATTATATGATAGTAAATATATAGATATATTATAAAATGATAAAAATCTCATTTTATTTACGATAAAATATTCATTTGTTTAAAAAAATATATTTTATCAACAATTGAAATATTTTAGCAACGTATTTAAAAATCTATAATATCGATAAAATCAAAATAAAAATACTTCGATAAACTTTTCCTAATATATTGCTTTAGAATAAGCAATACAAAGGAAAATATTTGATAAAATAGATAATATATATATAAAAAAAATTGGTATTATAAATATATATATATATATATATATATATATATATATATATATATATATATACATATAAACTTTTTATAAGAATTAAAAACTAGATAAATATGTAGCATTTATAAGCGTAATCTTTCAATAGAGCATATGCAACGTTTTTCAGTTACACGGCATAAATTTCATTAACGTGCTGAAAAGCCTAAAAATAAACACACATTTTCACATATATTACACGTATAGGATCAGTACAATGACATCGATTTGCATCGTCGATGTCGTTGAATGGTTTTTAATAATAATAATAATAATAATAAAGCCATTTTAACATTCGATGACGATGGCCATTCGGCACAAAAGGAACTCTTCCATTCAAACATCGAACAAATAACGAACCAAATACCGACAATTTATATATATATATATATATATATATATATATATTTATATATATATGTTCGGTGATTTAACTTTTTTGCCACAAATTAGTTTCGGTTGCATATCTGAAAAATATATTGTTCATTTTGTTTTCAGTGTTGTAAAAATAATGTATTATATTTTATAATTTTGGCATTCTCAGAAGTTGTATTAGATAATTATGAGCAGAAATAAGAAATTTATTATTTGCTTATTTATTTCTAATATTTTTTTTTATTAGATTGTTTTATATAAATAGCGATTAATGAAGATTCTATAATATGAAGCTTTTTAAATAATGAAAGTTAAAGTTTTGTTTAAAATTGCGAAGGAAAAACAGTGAAAATTATTGAAAAATAATATAAAAAATTCTTAGTTGACGAATAGAATTCGTTAAAATAAATATTATATTTGATCGAATTTTTCAAATTTATATTTTTCCGCAAACAGATCAATGTTTATAGAATTTAGATGTAAGAAATTCAAAGAAAAACTTTAAAAATGAGAGCGAAATTACTAAAAAAACGACAAATCATGAAAATTAATAAAAAAAATTTTTTTCTAAAATAATCATTTGATTAAATATACTAGAAAGTTGATAAGTTTATTATTAAACTCCTTATTAATTTATAGATTTTTTTTTACGTTTATATCTACGTTTCAAATTACGTCAAAAATTCCGGCCTATTTTTAATAAAATTTATATAAACATTTTTACTTATATACATAATAAATAACATATTTTTTAAACTGTCAATAACGTATTAACATCTCATTGTGCCTATTTACGCAGTACATACAATTTTTAGTAATAATAAACAATATTTAACATGACAATGAAATGAAACAGTTACGTTTAAAACGGTCATACTAAACATTCCATAATTACTCTCATAATATTATATATATATATATATATATATATATATATATATATATTCTTAAAATGAATATGTATTAATATATTTATTTCTAATTAAAATATGTTACAACTTTCAGAAAATAAAACGGAGAAATCTCTTTATGAAATAAAATAACTGAATAAATAAATAATTAAATTAGATTAAAATATAAAATGTTATATATAATAATAATATTGAATAAGTTTCTTTTATTTTTTGTGTAATATTAATCTAATATGTACATTTCATACATATATTATTATAAAATATTACGTAAATTAGAGATCTATATAATCTAAAATTTGCAAAACTAGAATCTACTATGAAAAACGAAGGTGAACACGAAACATTTGCTTTTCGACCAAATTTTTTTAAAAAATACATAAAAACGAAAAAAAAACAACAGAATTAAAAACGATAAAAATTTTCCCATTATTGTTTGTTTTTCTTTAAGAAAAAAATCGTTTTAAAGCGAAAAAAAAAAAAATATATATATATATAGTTCACATTCAAGGTTTTTCGAAGAGCGTTGCATCAAAAATTGCACAAATTACATTATAAATGAACCGAATAATTATAATTCGACTTTGTAAATAATTTTATACATAATATATGAATAAATTCTATTAAACGATAATTCATTACGAACATTCCGATGTATTATTTTTTTTTATAATCTAGTTATAATTTTAATTTATGTTTTTTTTTTATAATAATAATTATTATTATTATTATTATAACGATTTGAGAATTTATCATTGCGAACGACGCCCACTGAAAAATTTTTGTACATTGGCACGATCGTAAAATCGCATTATTCTATATTTATATTATAATCGTAAGGTCATACATGACATTTTAATACGCGAAATAACTTTCATTGTCGCTTATAAACATGTTCAGTAATGAATATCATGTCTGAAAATAACATAATTTCGCAGACGCTTTTGTTCTCTAACAAGTTCGCATTTAACTGAATTGAACTTTTTTTTTTATTTTTATTTGAGCTTATTAAATTATTAAAATCGTTTCAAATATATATGTTACATCCTTTATTCTATTTAAATATAAAAATAAAATCACACAAATCACAATTATTAATATTTTATATATGGTATAAATAAATTAAATTAAAAAAATATATTTTTAAGCAATTTTATATTTTATTCTAAACACAGAATTTATGTACTAATTTTGAATTTGTTTACTATATATTACTTGTACTGTTTGTTTGCCTGCTACAAAATTTGTAATCGAATTTTCGATTACTTTTTAATATCCGATTGTGCCAAAATAATGAATACTTGATCATTGATGATGACAACACACAAACCAATTAATAGATTTATCAATTAATTGATCAATCGGTGAAAATTAATAAATTTACAGCGTCCCCTATGTACAAAAAAAATCTGCTTTTTAATTAATAAACATCGGATAGAATTTTGATGCGGATCACCATTTGTCCACGACTACATTTTATTAGGCATTATGCATAGAAAATAGCGTATTTTTTTTTATTTCATCACAAAAATTTCATCACGATTCGCCCAACTACATACACATCGAAAGCCTACGGGCACATTTTTAATTTTGCAGTTCGAAACCCGAATCACTGTCGATTTCTATGAATTAAATTTCGTGGCATTAGCACTTGTCCAAGAACAAGTTTCGTACAAAACCATTAAACCGGTTACTTTGCGGTGAAATTCTATTTTTATTCTCTCTCACTTTATATACATAGTAGAACATCTGAATATGCATTAAAACTTTAAAAAAATAACTAGTTAATCGGTAAATTGCTGAAATGGTATCCGTGTGTTTGTGTGTGTGTGCGTGTGTGTCAGTCGACGCACTGCTAAATTTTCAATTAGATTGAATTGAGGAAACGACCGTTTGAAACACTTGATCCGTTGTAAAGAGAGAGAAAAATGCGAAAACGCAAATACAATAATAAATATAATGTACGCATCTTTACGACGTTTATTATGCGTCGTATGCGGACTTTGAACCGCGATTTCCGACGTACAAATACGTTTTTGCGCAAAAATCGCGCGAAACGCAACGAAAAATTATGATAAACGGATTACGAATGAGCGCGATTTATTTTAACGCGAATGAATAAAATTAACGATTTAATAAAATTGAAATTTATATATGAAAACAAATAGTTTTGATATATATATATATATATATATATATATATATATATATATATATATATATATATATATATATATATATATATTTCAATTTTCATTAGTAGACGATAAAATCGATAATAAATATTTAAAATTGTATCCACATTTACGTAAAGTATTCCAATGTAAATGACCTGAATTGAAGGAAAACAACTTTTATATTATACAATGATGCATCATATCATTGATTAGTACATTTTTATCCAAATGAGAAAATCATTACGATATTTGTCTTTATTTCATTTCTCTTTTCCTCTATCTAAAAATATAGAAAATATTAAAAATTTAATAAATACAGTAATCCCTCGCTACATCGCGGTTCGTTTATTGCGGACTCGTTTATCGTTTTAAAAAATATTTATTTTCAAAATATAATGCAATATTCAAGTGAAAATATATTTTATTCAATTATAATTGATTTTCATTAACATTTTGCAATTTTGTGAAAAACTTATTTTTTCTATATATGTTTATTGAAGATGTCATCAATTATTCTATTCGGTTTCAACTTTAATTAAAACAATTTATTTGAAAATATTCTTCAAGAAAAAATCTAACACAAAAAAATTGCACAAATTAGAATGAATGAAAGTTTTTTACAATGAAGAGAACATTATCATAAATCTTACAAAAGTGGAATTTATTTGTATGTTAATCGTAATCATAAATTATTAATTTATAATAGAAAAAAAAACAAATATTTTCAATTCTATAAAATCTCTAGGTTTGTATTAATTAAAAAAATAATTTATATTATAGGAATTATTTATATATTAAATATATACTTTCTCTAAATATGAACATTAAAAAAATCTCATCATATTCGTCATTTTTTTTAAATTTAAATTATATTATAAAATTCTGAAAAAATCAACCGCAAAATGATTATAAAACAATGGCCGTATATAATGTTAATAATAATAATAAATAAATAAATAAACAAAACATATTCAAATGGATCATAATACAAGTTTTCAAATTAATTATATACATGAAACTTCGATAATATAATAATTTTATTTATGGTATGAAAATAATCGAAAATTTCTCACAGACGCTGAATATCATCATTTATATTATTTTTTTTTTTCAAAAAAATATAATATATAATATAATATAATAATATTAAGCGGCGTTCGCACGATTAAAACACGCAATTATTTCAATTGAAGTGTGTTAAACCGAATAATGATGATGTTCACCGATAATATTATATACTTTCGACGCAATATGAAATTTCATACGTGTTCAATTCTTGCAAAATTTAACATAATAATTTTTAATTAATATATAATATATATACATTTATGATATTTTGAAAATTTTGTAATATATAATAAAAATTTTAATTATTATATCACATTCCTGTTAAGGAGGAAGCCGTCAAAATTAAAATAAAATTCGATCATAAATTCTGAAATATTTTATAATACATGAAAATATATGGTAATAAATTGCATTTCGTTATGTTAACGACGCATATTTTGATTTGTGAAAATCGTTTAAAAGTAATAAATTGTAAAAATAAAGTAGCATTTAAAAAAAAATGTGACACGTTCGACGTTCGGCGCTCAGTGTTTGACGATATATAAGAAAAATTATGTATATAATATCATATATTTATTTTTATTACATAATCAAACGTATATAATCTTTCGTTTTATATTGAAGATGAATTATTATACGACTCATAAAATAAATGAACACGTGTTTTTTTTCTCTTAAAAATATCTCTATTTTTATTTATTATATATTTATATATATTATATAAAAATAAATTACCAATCTAACTAACTGTATATATTAGTCACGATTTCGATCGTCGAATATCCTTCGGATAAGTCACTCGATTTTCCTGGAACTGTCCGACCGTTAAATAACGATATATATATATAAATATATTTTTTTTATAATTATTATTTTAAACGGACCGCATTGAATGTGTTAATAGTGTCTTTGAACTTTTTGACGACGTGAAACCCGCGAAAGTGGAGCGAGAATGATTCGATTCGCTATTGCTCTATGCCATGTTAATATCCGAGAATCTCATCCGAGTTGATTTCTCGTATTGACGATCGATTAATAAAGATAAAGAAGCGTCTCCACTGCGGATAACGTCAATTATTATAATCGATAAATTTATAATTTAAAAATATATGATACGGTCATCCGATCGTGAATAATCCGTCTGCATTATTATATACATTAGATTTCTCTTTCAAATTCATTCTATTGTAACACAAATTTGTCCTAAAATATATAAAATATATTTTCTATATTACAAATATAATTTATAATTTATTGAATTCACTTTTATTATATTTTAAAATATTTAAACAAAACAGCACAAATTTGTATGAAATTTAATAAGCAATAATATTTGTTAAAAATATCAATTAATTTTTGAAAATTATAATTAATATAATTTTTAAAAAAAGCACATCATTTTTATTATTTTTTAAAATAATTTTAATACAGATATTATTGAAAAAAAATCATATTTATTCACTGTTGAATTTAATAAATATTTATTAATTATATTTTTATTTAATTGAATCAAACATCAAAATATATAAACGCACGCATGCACGCACACACGCACACACGCACACACACATCGGTTACATAAATGCGACAAGTGAATAGAAAGTAAAAGTGAACGCATTAGTCACAATGCATTCTGAGAATGTATATATTATATATTTCTCGTGATATATTTATTAATTTAAATGCATTTGCATTTTATTTCGATTTATAAAGATTTTTTTTTTTTTGTTAAAAAATATACATTAATGAACGTCATTTTTATCATTTATATCAACAATAATTTTCTCGTAATTGAGATAAATAGAAGTTTACGTTGAAGTATATAAATTAATATGAATATTCATGTTGATATTATAAATATTATATCATCAAAACATAAATAAATGTGTGTGTGTGTATGAGTGTATAAAAGATCAATGTTCAAAAATTTTTAATTAAATATTCGTAATCTTAACAGATAATGTTAAAAATGTTATTCAAAAATTCAAAAAAAAAAGTAAATACTTTTTATCAGCATTTCAGATGACGTTTTTAATATATATTTATATATAAATTGTATTAAAATAATCAAAAGTATATATATTATATTTTACATTATAATTATAGATAAAACACATGTCTATTAAAGATTAAATAACATGATAATAATACATTTGAATTTCGATTTATGATATTACACGATAATATTTAGAATTATTAATTTAATATAAATAACATTTAGAATTGAATTTTGTGTAACATTAATTTCGAAATGAATTTATAGAAATTGCACAATTATACAATAGCGAAAAAAAAAATGTAAAATTTTCGCAAAACCAGTTCCACGCCGTTTGTTTGTCTGTTTGTTTGTTTTAAATTTTTTAACGATTCGACATTATTCGTTCGTCGAAATTGAAACATCGCAACAGTTTTAAAGTTTTAGAAATTTTCCGGTTTCAAATAGCTCATATAATGAACGAACAGAATCTTAATTGGAAAAATAAATTGTGAGAATATATTATATATATATATATATATATATATATATATATATATATATATATATATATATATATATATATATATTTGTAGAATAGATAAAATTCGACCTTAAAACTGCAGAACGGAAAATTCGTTTGGAACGATTCCGCGTTTATATCGAAGCATTACATTGTTAAAAAAATGCTATTTATTAAACATAACGATTGTATTAAAATTCAATGTCATAAAATTAGTCTTTAAACTATTGTGTTTGTCAATGTATATTTTTTTTTCGTTACATAAATATTTCCTTAAATTAAAATATTTACGGTAAATAGTGCCACTTTTAATATGAATAATAACGATAACTATATAATTATGTATATGTGTATATATATATATATATATATATATATATATATATATATATATTATATTATATTTATTAAATTATTCATAATTAATGTATTATATATATTTATAAATTAATTGCGTTTATTTAATTCAAATTAAAGCTTCTTTTATTAGACTATATAAAATGATCGTAGAAAATCCGGTAATTTTTTAATGTATATTGTATATATATTTAATAGAAAATAAATGTCTGTACTTTATTTTCTGTTAAATATGCGTTAAATATAAACAATTCAATTGAATTTTAGCATAACCTAGAAAAATAGTATTTCAATTAAAAATCCATTCCAAATATTCAAAATAAATACATTTTTCAATTTTAAAACATATATTATATATAATCGTGATATTTTAAACCATCATTATATTGATTTCATGAGATTCTACACAAATACACGTATATTTTTTTTTATCTTTTATTTATTAAATACATATATAAAATAACACGTTGCAGTATATCGTGCTTTATTACCATTAACAATAACAAAACGATATTTATTAATTAGAAATTCATCTTAGACGTACCTTTATTTATCATTATTTTTTTATTTATTTACGTTACAGTGCGGTAATTTACTCCCGGTAATAAAATTAAAAAAAAAAACCGAACCGCAAGTTTGCAACACATCGCCATATCGACCTTGCAACGATGAGATTGAAACTCAACACTGACCCAACAACAATGAAACCGCTTCGTTATGAATTTAATACACCATTAGCCGTTACAAATTCGATCGTTTATAAGGAACGATTTATATTTTAATTAAAAAAATAATAATAAATAAATAAAAATATATCGTGAAATAATTTTCCTTAATTTTTTTAACGGTAATGGATCTTAAATTTAACTTATATGATATATATATATATATATATATATATATATATATATATATATATATATTTAACGTATAAAATAAAAATATTGTTGTGATTATTAATTTCTTGCTTACGGTTTGTAAAAATGAGTATTTTTTAAATTGAATTGAAATATGATAATATTTAATTTAATACGGTTGATTTGTTATAGAAATTTAATGTGTTAAATGTAACTGAATATTGTTACTACATTAGTATGATTACAATATTTTTTCTATGTGATATAAATTTTTAACTTACATAATAAATATTCTAAAACGAAGGCAATATCATATGCATATCTATATATAGAACGATTCATCGAAGCTAAAATTGGAAAAAAATAATCTATTATTAGTAATAATGATTATATATAATTTGAGAAGCACTCTTTTTTTTTAAATATAGTTATTCACTGAATATACCATTCGTGCTCTCATAGTTTCGTTTTAACATCGAAGGTCCACCGGTGCAATTTTCACGCGTTTTTTAACAGAGAAGGTCAAGAAAATATTATAATAAAAGCTTCACGATAAAAAAATAAATAAAATAAAAACAATAAATCACCGACACGTGGGCGGTAATAAGTCCAATTTTACACTATTTATTTTTGTTAATAATAATGCGATTCGCACAGTTTCCAAATACGTATAAAACTGAACGCGCAACAATATAATGACCCAGTAGTGTAATTTTTCAAAATGACGAATATCATTGCTGCGATGATGATTATGCGATTTTTTTTTACATTTATTTATTTATTTAATTTTTTTTTTCATTTTGGTATTATTATTTTTGTGTTTTTGCTCTTCTCAAACGCGCTGATTACTTCAAATTAAACTGAATTTATTTTTATTACGCGTTGTGTTTCATTTTACACTACATGTATAGCGATTTGTATACGAATACGAAATATTGTACAAATATTGTGATTATTATAAACATCTGCTTCTTTACAGTAGAACGATGATGCATCAAAAAATTTTAATATTATTTAAACACCTCGATAAATCTTATAAGCGAGTATTAAAAATTGAAAAATTAAAATAAAAGTAAATCTTGAAGATTTTCTCAGAATAATTCACCGAGATGTTATTCTTATTATTTTCATTTTATATAGTCAACATTCTTTAAAATGTAATCAATTTAATGCAATTATAATAATAAAAAAT
The DNA here is from genome assembly GCA_024500535.1 of Leptonema lineaticorne. Taxonomy (NCBI): domain Eukaryota; kingdom Metazoa; phylum Arthropoda; class Insecta; order Trichoptera; family Hydropsychidae; genus Leptonema; species Leptonema lineaticorne. The sequence continues at coordinate 7,278,430 of JANIJI010000004.1, read as the reverse complement.
TGATATTTATATATTTTTTTTTGTTTAAATTTTTCAGTTTTTCTTAAAAAAAGCGATTTCAGTCGTGGCATTGATTATTTTACAATTCATAACACAATGGGAACAAAACGCGAAATATCACATCTGACACAAATCGACATTTGTGTGGTCGATTTTTTGTTTTTTTTTTTTTGACTCGTTTTCAAAACAATATATAGACGTTTTTATATTGCATAATCAATACGATTAATGTAAATTATCTAAACGACCGATGATTGATAATTACGACCATTGCGAAATATTCAGGTTCACATGCTATTTTTATTCGTAAAGTCGGCAACGGTTTTTCAACGCAAGAAATCGTACAATAATATATACTATTATTGTATAGTTCTCTACATTTTTTTTGTCGCTTTTAAGATTTCACTCGTTTCATAAACGCAATTGTCACAATAAAAATACAATTTTCCGGTTATAAAATCGTTCCTGAAATGAAAAATAAAGCGCGTTTCCCATTGAATTTTTATTCAAATCGAAAACACGCTATATAGTCAAAGAATGCAATTTAAAAAAACATATATATATATATATATATATATATATCAATAATATTATTAAAATATCAAGAATGCTAATGCATTATTAAAAAAAAACAATGTAATTAATAAAATCTGCACTCATTCATGAATAAAATTTTGATTCATTAATTTTAAAACCTTTCTGTTTTGATTTATAATATAAAAATAATATTTTTTTTATATATTAAAAATCGAAATTATAATAAATTAATGTTAAAAATACATTGAATAATATTGATAAATTAAAATTTGTATAAGGAAAAAAATCACGTAAAAATACATTTAACACTAGGATACATATAAAAAAAATAAAACTATATTGTTTTATTTACAAAAGGAAAAAAATATATAATGATATTATAACTAATGATATATAAATATATCAAAATATTACGTATAAATTTATATATAATATAAATCAGCTTGCAATATAATAAACAATTTCATCCACGAACAGGAAATAACTCTTCGTTTTATATCGTCAATACATTTTCGACAATATTTTTCCTCGTATTATTTTAAAAAAGCCTAAAAAATAACAATGTATTTAAAATGATATATATGTAAGTATAAATAGTTCGACAAGTGAATTTGTAAGTATTTAGCAACATAGCCATTGTGACTATGTTTGAAACTAGTAGAACAATTCTCACGAAATAGACTCGCAGCGTGCGCACTTTATTTGCATTTTAAGATAAAATAATAATAATAATAATAATAATGATAATATAAATAATTGTAGTAGTTGTAGTAATAATAAATATGCAAAAATAAATAAAAACACAACGCGATATTACGATACGATTGTGGTAAGAAAAATATATTAAAAAAATAAGTAACGCTTTTATAATCAGCCGCTTTTTTTCGTGTTATTATTGTTTCTGCTCTCGTTCAATTTATTTTAACTGTGTATGAATTTCTCTATCGTCTTCGTCGAGGCTACGGTCACATTAATTTTATTTTATTTAAAAAAAAATATCCATTACATTTCTAGTAATTTTATATTTTAAATATGTCCACAATAATGCAGAAAAATCATTTTGAATCTACGATACAATAAAAAATATCGTTTTATAAAATTATTAATATTAATATAATTAAATTTAAACGGAAATCAAATACAGATATTTAAAATAAAATATAAAATTATATAGATATATAATTTTTGAAATACTTTTTTTAATATAATAAAACATTATAATCGAAATCATAACGTTTTATTATATTATTTTTGAATACGCAGTTAATGTGAACGCAACTCAAAATGAGACAAACCTAACAATGAAATAGAAAGTCACGTCGTAATCGTGCGTTCATTTTATTTGTTTACACGATGTTTTCATTTTTAATTTGTATAAAAATATATGAAACAATCGGAATTGGTCTAATTTTTCAGATAACGATTTTTTTCGTATCAATTTTTCCATAAATCGCCTTTTTCTAAATATTTCCAATTCTCTCATAAAAACGAATAGAACCAAATTACACAGATTTTTTCTCATTATGAATAAAATGTTGAACAAATCTAACATTTCATGATAGATTAATCAGTCAATTTCACATTATTATAATAGAAAAAAAATAAATAACCTAATAACTTGTTTATTCGCTTATTAAATTCATATTCGAATTCCGATTATTTACAAAATATTTTCATTCGAAATATATAAAAATATGCATCAATATATTATAAACTTAAATAAAAATAAATAATACAATCTGAACTGTAAGATAATGATTTAATCTTGTGAATGAATCAAAAATTATAAAAATTGTAAAAAAAAATAATTATTATAAATATTAATATAATATATAAAATTTGCAATTAATAATAATATAATACAAAATATGAACGTATTTATTTTAATGCCGTTTTCAACGCGTTTAATTTCGAATCATTGTAATTAACAATGATTACTTTCTTACTTACACATAATAGATAATTAAAAGAATGATTTTTTAAATTTCTAAAACAATACTCATTTGTACGAAAGATGCACTCTCTCTTTTTTCAGATCAATTTAATCAAAACAGCTGCATTGAAAATTTTACAAATAATTAAAAAAATACAAGAAGTCTTTATATATATATAAAATAAAATAATTAAAACAAAGCCAACGATTACAATGTCTACTAAAAAAATATTACTTAAAAGTTATTTTTTATATACATTGTGTACTTTTTTATTTCATGTTTTTTTTCACTTTGTTCAGTAAAATAATTAGCCATTAGCTTTTATCTTAACTAACAAGCAAAAGGAATTCTTAGTTTCATACGTGACATTTTTTTGATAATAATATCTAACTTGATTGACAATGCCGATCATCAAAATATTTTGGTTTGACAATGAAACATGTCAATATTATTTTTAAAAAATGACATATTTTCACTTACACCACTTAAAAATTACTATTTTATTTGTGATCGTAACAATCAAAATTACATTTTTATTACATGAAAAATATTAATAATTCTCATATAAAATTTACATAAATTAAATAGAAAAAAATATAAGATGTATTGATTGAAGAAGAAGAAAAAAAAACGAGTAATATAATATTAAGTTTGCATTACTTGCGGTTCTACTGATTGCCACGTGTCTTCGTAATGATAAAATACATCATATCAGTCATATCAGCAAAATAATAAATCTCAAATAGTAGTAATTGATATGTGTCGTGTTTTTGCGTTCAATTTCAAACAAAGGCATTGCGGTCGTAAAATTTTTATGCAATTTTCATACGAATATACAATAAATAAATAACGGACACAATCGGCGATGACCGCGTGATGCTGTAAAAATTATTATTATAATTGATATGAAAAAAATATAGAATGATTATTGAATCAAAATCGTAATTGTACATAAAGAAAATTTGTTTATAATCGTTCTGAGTAATGAAAATTGATCGAATAAAAAAATTGATGATATCAAAACAACTGGAAGAAAGTGAAATCATATGAAATATGGAAAAAATCATAGAAAATAATAAAGAGAAAAGGACTACTGGAATGACTGAAAGAAGATTGTTGTCAATAAGAAAACCTGACTGTTAACCTTTAGCCTCCATATTCAAAATAACTTTGTATTGAAATACGTAGTCATATATATACTATATAAAATTTACGTTAAAACATTGCTTATTTTTTATAATCCATAAACCATGATTAAGAATTAGATATCATTTTAATATTATTAAAATTTATATTTTTAAGTATATTTCATATTAAGCAGTCTAAAGGTTAAAAGTTAACATTTATGAAATGATGAATAATGGTAAGAGAAATTGATAAAAGTATATTTGAAATATTATATATCGAAATTTCATGAAAAACTTTCCATACAATTGATAAAAGTTCAAATACAATTTTTCAACCTAAATTAGAACCTTTTCAATTATAATTGAAATATTTTTATAATACAGCATCATCTCAGAGTTATATAATAAATGAGATTATGAAATGTTACGTAAATCGAAAATTATGCAATTCGAAGTATTTATAAATTTTCATACAAATTTGAAACGAAATATACAATATATATATTTAATATAAATGAAACATTATTTAACTTCGAATTTAGTTGCGTAACTCAAGATTACTGCACTTAAAAAAAAACGATTTCAATTGAAGCAAAAAAAAAATATTTTTTTATTATAAAATATATTATATTATTCACATCCAATGACAATAATATTTAACGAGACCTTTATTCTATCCATTATCGCAAAAATACGAAGAAAATCTAAAAATAATATTTATATTACTAACAGTAACTGTATAAATTACCATATTTTCGATGTGTTATTTTCATTACGGTTTGTGGTTTGCGGTAATTTTCGTCACACTTTTACGTCGATCTCATTTTTTTTTCTTTTTACACTACTAATTTCTTAATATTGAATCGAAAAAATGTAATTATTATTTTAAAAAAACAACAACAACAACTACGTAATAATTGCATCGAAAATTTATTACGATTAATAAAGATAAACGTATTAATTACGCGAATTTTTCGATCGAAATTAGTGTAACATAATTAAAATAAGTTATATAAAATGTTACAGATGAGCAGAAAAATATTACAAATATTATAATATTTCATTATAATATAATAAAATTATACCCTATATAAATCATATAATAATAGTATTACATTATAACTGGTTCTCTTATAAATTATCATAATGTTTATTAATATTAATGTTTAAATAATTTTCATTATATAATATTTCCATTGTTAAAGCCAGATAATTGTTTTAAATGCAAATTAATAATCGATTTAAATGAAATGTCGAAAGCCTAGACCTAAATTAACTTTGTGTATCTGTTAAAAAAAATAAATATTACTTCATTCAATACTCAGTTCGATATAAATAATATCATAAATCGGAAAGAATAAAATTACAATTCTTTAAAAGTTTATTATTTAAAAGTGTGCTATAAAATAAGGGCAACGTTCACATTGAATGTATATATATATATATATATATATATATATATATATATATATATATATATATATATAATATTTTGGCTCACAGTAGAAAAAAATAATAGTTTTCGAAATACAGGATGACAAAATATAATAATAGAAATAATCGCATGTTTAGAAATGTTAAAGTGATGGTATTGTTTTAAATTGTTACATAAAGGTGTTTTAAAATGTTTAGAAATTTAATTTTAAATTGTTTAAACACTTTTTTTTGGGCGCATTTAAAATCACATCATAGACATTATTTTTATATAAATGTGTGGAAACATATTGCGCAATATAATAACTTTATCATAACTTGGTATTTTTCTTTCTATTTTAACAAAAATCAACCGGCAAAAGTTGTAATTCAAAATATTTTCTTAATTTTGAAGTGAAAATTCATGTATTTCAAAGAAAATTCTATTTTAAAATGTCTTATTGTAAATTTTACAATCAAATAATGCTGTTTAAAATTTAAATGTATATAAATTAAATAATATTTTTTTTAGAAAATGTTAATTTGACAAACATGTGCCAATTTCGGAAAAATTCAAACAGAAGTTTTCTCGTTTCTGCATTCGAATTGCATTAATTTTGCTCATCAGTATAAAAAAAAAACTTTTTATTCCGGTCGCGTTTTGATGAAAACAACTTTTATAGAATATTTATTAGTTGATGATAAATTTATTTAGATATTTAGTATTTGACGAGTTTTCGCTATACGTAATTTCTGAAACTATATATATATATTTTTTTTCACAAAATAACAAAATATAATATAATAGTATAAGCGTTTAGTTAAAATTGTAAAACATGTCACGCGATTAACATTTAAATATTAATCGTACGAAATAGAAAAAAAAATATTGTATACTGAGGTAAATGACTGTGAATCGGGTTTTCAATTTTTATGAATGAACATTAATATCAGATTCGATTGAAAATAATAAAAATTTTGCTAGTATTTATTACTGATTACAATGGAAGGTTGAAGGTTGTGTGGTCATTTCGACATTTTTTTCAACAATTCAAAATCACCTTCACAGACTAAAACGACTATTGTTATCGATGAAATTAAAATTATATATATATATATATATATATATATATATATATATAATTTTTTCATTTATTTAACCCGTGCAAATCCCACGCTCGTTTCCTGTCTGAATATTGTACAAACTTAGAGAAGAATCGCATAAAGCAAATATAAATATATATAAACATAGTTAAAATTCGATGATAGATCCGCACAAAGTGCTATTTTTCTAGTTTTCCCATGATTTAAACTAATTTTATATTGAAAAAAAATCTGACTTAAAAATGTAATTCAAGATTTTTGATACTAAAAACTATATACTGAATACGATTTTATAACGATGCAGTATATTCTAATTATAAAAATAATGATACTGCAATTTTATTAATTTATATATATATATATATATATATATATATATATATTAAATCATATTTAGTATTATCCTAACTACGACTATTTATAATAAAAATTATATTATTTTGTATTAAAATTTATTACATATTTTTTTATATTTTATGTAATAATGTATAATATTTTTTGTATGTTTCTGAAGCATTCATTACATTCTCGATGACACAGTTTTTCAACAATAACAACAAAAATAAACAATTTATAACCGCTTATTTATGGGTCCTCAGAAATTATGTCATTATTCGTCAACATTTCCTAAATCACCATCGAATCATTCTGCGGAAAAACATTAAATAAATAAATATATATATATAATAATATTAAAAAAAATAGCATTTTTGTCACACGTGCTCACACACGAAACGAATATTTTATATATAATATAAGAAATGACACATTACGAAACGAATATGCACATTTTGTAATGCGCGTTCATATCGTTCATTGTTTAAAAAAAAAAGTTTTAAAATGAAAAAATGTGTAAATAATAATAATAATAATAAATAAATAAACAAGAAAAAATAATAATCAAACGACATTCTTACGGATTGCTTTTGTGTAATGACAATGGTTGCATTTTATGTGACGATCGTATTGTGAATATGAAATTTCTTAAAAGCGAACAAAAGTCCAGAATACATTTAATATTAAAAAAAAATAATAATATATTCAATAATAAAAATAATAATGGTTTAAAAATAAAATTAATATTATATGCGAATATGAATAATTCAAATGACAATCAATAACTTTTCGACGTTTTTCTCGGATCATGGACGAATTATAATACTTAGCTTAAAATAATAATTATTATATAATACAGACACAGTGACGCCGTGGGTAAAATTCAATTCTAGGATATACAGTATACTAATAAATGTACCACTAACACGATATTTGCGGATGTCATTCAACATATTTACGAAGAAGAAACTGGGCTTGTTTATCTTCAGATCGTTAAAATAAATAACGCATCAAGTATATAATTTAATGTTTGATTTTTTTTAATTTGAAGTTTAAGCTTATTGAAATTTATAATATTATTTTTATTTTCATATTTTAATATTACTATTACAATAAATATAAATCCATAAAATTGATTTAATTTTAAAAACCAAAAAAATATATTAAATAAATCTGATTAAATTTATGAAAGAAAACTTTTACGATTATATGGTATATGATTCGTCTCTCATTTTATACAAATTACAGAGTATTTTCTTATAAATCATATTAAATTTATATAATCAATAAAAAAAAGTAAAATTTATTAATTACTATTATCATTTTTCTAATTGGATTATATATATTTTTATTAAAAAAAAAAGATAATCGTTAAAAATATATAGCTAAATAAAACTTGATTAATTCATAACTGATATTAATTGAATATTTATCTATATACATAATTGATATAAATAGAAATTCTATATTAACAAGATTTTTATCGGTACAAAATTTTAATACAATTCTAGATAAAAATCAAACAATATAATTATTTTAAATTTACATATTTATCACAACAAAATACGTTTTACAATAATAATAAAACGGGCCAACCGCAAAAGTTACAGTGCGCTATTTTTTTTTTTATATAAAAAATTCCATATAAATCCATATAACAGTAAAAAAACGTTTTTATTTTTCAAACATCGACTATGCTAAAAAAAAATCAATTTATTATTTATTTCATATATATATATAAATATAAACGAAGATGTAACTGTTAATATTTTTCTATTTGCATTTATTAAATAAATTGACATGCTTTTCGACAAACGGTCGACTCGATAACGGATCGCGTCGAATTATCGTCGCTATTTTAGAAAAATAGAAAAATAAAACTAGTGCATCTCGTAGACGAACATATGCTTAATACGAAAAAAAAGCATAATAAACAAACAAACAAACGGATAAACTCGTGTTGAATCGATGTTAACGTGTGTGCATGTTTGCAAAATTACATTGAATTTTCTTTGATTTTCTGAGCGCATTATGCGTGTGTCCCGGTTTCACATGAATGCAATCGAGTCACCCTATTTCAGTGATTCTCAAATATTTTCATTTTTTTAATGTAATTTTTTTTTCAATAATTATCATAATTATAAATTAAAATATGTGATCGAATTTTTCAATTAAATTATTAATAATAAAATATATTAATGATAATAATGAATAATTAATCCGACTTGAGAATCATCGTCTGATTAATCAAACCAAGAACAGTAAACCGTCGAACGTTCATTGTTTTATAAAGACAGGAATCCATTAGTCATGCAAAATGAAGAATCGTTCGAATGTTAAGGCACCAGTCATATTGTCCCTTATTGGCCTTCGATTCGCTTCACTAATTTTGACGATCGGACCAACCTCAAAAAATAAAAATAAATAAATAAAGAGCAATATTCAAAATGACCCAAAAGTCTTATTCGACTGAAAAATCGTGTCAAATCATTCTTTCGATTATTCATTTAATAAATAAAATGCACATGTAAACTTGTAACATCGCAGATGATCGATGACTGACTGTTCTTATTTGCTAAGTATATTTAAACCATTTTTTTTTCGATTTGGCATTAATAATGTTACGATACTGTGTTTAAAAATCATTATTTGATCTGATTATATTCATTATGAAAATAATCAGAAAATAAATTATATTTTATTTCTAGCTCAAATTGTTTTTGTTATATTCGTTATGAATAAATAAACTTTTGAGACAAAAGAGTCACACGCTTTTTAAAAAGATTAATACATAAATACATGTTTTAACCTTCGAATAGAAAAAAATAGGAAATAAATATTTTTTGACAATCTATTTAGATACGAAAAAAGATTTGATAATCATTTCTTTTTATCTATCCCATGAAAATTTCTACAATTTTAAAATTAAATAAATATATGATTCACGAACCACGGTTCGACAATATTTGCTTATATACAAAATTTGATATTTATAAATATTGAAATACAATATATCATATTATGTAAAGCAAAATTGCTATATGAACATTAAAAATATACATGAAAATCTGATTAAGATCAAATTCGACTTTTATAAAATCAGTAATTGTTAATATTTAAAAGGAAATTAATAACAATAAATAATGAACAATATTAAAATTCTACTATAACATTTATATCTGTCAATTTCATGTAAAATATTAATACTTACTTTTCATCAATATATTTCGTATTAAATGATTTCAATCATCGATTTCTAGCTAACCTTTCCTAATGCGTCAATTATTATAAGTAAGAAAAAAATAACCCGGAACAAGATTCGAACTCAATTATTAAAAAAACATGTACTGTTAAAAAAAAACTAATTTCGCACATATCTTAGCGTCATACTTATTTGCCGATGAAAAGAAAATAATTAACAACATTCGATATATAAAAACAGAATATTAAATACCAGTTGTATATATTAATAGAAAAAAAAATATACATATATATGTATATCATGAATCGTATAATAAATATTAAATAAACACGTAATTAGAAGTTCATCGACCAACATTATATTATATATATAATATTATCAAAAATGAAATATTAAATATGTATTAATATTTTAACTCTCTATGTGTGTGTATAATTGTTCGAATGTATTTATATTAAAATTGATAACTTAAAAATTAAAATAATGTCGAAATAAATATATTGAAATTATGAAACCTTGACCCGATAAAAACTATAGAATGACTAATTTTTAGATAAAAATAATAATATTGAACTTTTTTTTTCGTTTTATATATTATAGTATTATTAAAATATTTTTTTTTGTAAATCTATTAATATGCAGATTTCATTAATAATATAACGGATTTTTCAAATTTGATTGAGCAGTTGTAAAAAAATTCTAAACTGGATTTTTAAGATATAATTTTATTTATTATTTTATTATGCATACCATTATTAATCATAAATATAGTATATTATCACATAAAAGAAAAATCGATGGAAAAATAAATGTAAAATCAAATAATCACGAATATTTTCACATATCGAAATGATCATCAATTTAGATAGATTTTTATATAGATCAGTGATTTTCAACTTTTTTTGAGTTGCGGAATATTTTTAGATTAATAAAATTTTCACTGAATCATAAAAATATTTATTAATTACAACCAAATTTTTTTCCATAATACATCAAATAAAATTTTAATTCTTAAAAAAAATACATTTTTTTAAAAAAATTCATCAAGCTATTTGAATTTTAAACTATAAAAATACAAAAAAAAGTTAAATATAAAAATATTGTTTACATAATATGAAAAATATTTTGATAATTTCAATACCAAGAGTAAAAAAAATAACTAAAAATTCAATGTCAGAGAAAAGACTTAATAATATCAAAATTTCATATAAAAAGAATAATATAAGAATATATAGTCGATATGTTATTAAGTTTATTTATTTTGGATACGCATAACAAATTCTTATCGTACTATAAAATATATTATATTATTAATATAAATAAAGTAAATTAAGTATAAAAAAAATGCATTATTTGCACTTATGCAATATCTGAACATTCAATATTGGTTATAAGGTCATCGAGTGCATGTACCGGTACATTTTTTTTTTGTACGAGCTCGTTATAAAAGACGCCATTTCCTCGTTATAATTGAAACGTACGATAAACATCGATCGTTAAATATTAAACCTTAATCTTGATTCAATAATCCTTTGTCGATTTCACACGTAATAAAATAATTTAATATTTACTTGATTTCATTTTAATATATCGCACTTTTATGATTTTTCTTTTTCATTCGTATTAAATGTATGTCACTATACCAATTATCGCGTGAAAAGCTGAAAAAGAACACGCATTTATGTAAAACGTCTGAAAAGTGGGTCGAAATTTAATTTTATGCGCTCGATTTTGTCGCCTGAAAGTTTTTAACCCCTTCGCTGATGAATTTTCAGCGATTTTAATTAACATTCGCATGAACAGAATTATATTTAAAAAAATAAAATCAAAATACATAATATATTATATTTGGGTTAATTCTGATAAGATTAAAATTTTATAAGCGAGAAATTTTCAATATCAAAGTCCAAAATTATTCATATTTTTTTTTCAATTATTTATAATATACAAAAAATATTCTTGATTACTTTGTATATATTAATATTAGTAATATTTTAATATATGAATCATGTGAATATTATGAAAAATTTATATGACAACTATTTTAATCATTTAACATTCGTAATACGCAAGCCGTGAATTGGCGATTAGGAATATTAAAAAAACGTCATTTTAGTATAAGTCAAAAATTTTATGATTAATTATCATCACAACACATAAAAACGTGTTTGAAAAAAAAATGCTTTATATACATTATAAAAATATAATATAATATTATTACTGATTCAATATCGTTTACATCGATATACAGGTATGTATACAAAATGATTCATACGACAGGTTTTCAACAAAGAACCAGCGAATGACGTTCTAAGTTCTGCAAGTGACGACGATTAACACGTTAATAATTTTCAAAGAAATCCACCGAGGCCTTCGACCGTTTCTATAAATCCTATACAATACTAAAAACTTGAACTTCAGAATTTTGAACAGATTGCAACAAAATAAATAACCGTAATACGTATATATAAAATAATGGAAATAAGTTTATATTATTGAATCTGGATACGATAATATACAATTTTATCAAAAAAAAAAAAATTAGATTAAAAATATATTATTAAACTAGAATTCAAGATTAAATTCAAAAAATGATACACATTTTCGACGTAATTTTTTAACGAAAGTTCGAATCGAATCGATTTTTCCATTATGAATCCGATCGTTTCGAATCGTAATTGAACACGAATACGGATTAATAATATTTAACTTGACAGTTAAAATCGTAATAATACAAAAAAAAAAAACGAATCTTAACGGCAATTAAGCATTTAAACGGCTCGTAAATAATTCCGAGCATATTAACCGATAATTTTGTCGCTTTCTATGATCGCTAGATGACGGAATGGACTTTTTCAAACGTGTTCTATTTACGTTGAAATTAAATTAAGAGAAGATAAAAAAAAAGAAAGTATTTTTTTCTCTATTATTATGATCGTTCATTGTACGTTCGTATTTTTTTTTTATAATTATTGTAAGACCACCGCTGAGTCGAGTTAGGGTTGACAGGGTTCAAGGGTTAAATATAACTCTAAAATACAATTTTTATTATATCATATGTGAATGTTTCGGAATTAAATAATGATTTCAATGAGATGATAATATATAAAAATAATAATTTAATAGAGAAAGAAGATGTAAAATTTAGCTCAAATTGTTCAGGATCCTATTAATGACATAACTTTGCTATGTATATTCATATATACTTATATGCTTATGTAAATTTTTGAAGTAAAAAAAAAACCAGTCGTTTTAAAAACTCACTACCATATAACTTGTTTCTAGGAATTATTTCACTACTACGTTGTGAATCAGACGTTTTACACTTTTTATTTATATAGTATATTTTCATTAAATAAAAGCCTTTTCAAATCGATCTATGATTCATACGAATGTTTATAAAATGATCAGTTTATTTTATTTTTTTTTCTATTGAATAACGAGCAATAACGACTGAACGAATAAAAAATAATAATTTTAAAATTCTACATTATTTATGAATTAATAGGCGAAATGAAATATCTTTATTGGAAGATTTTTTAAAAATATTTCAATTCTTTCATCTGTCTTTAATGATAATTGAAAGTGAAACTTGAATATTTTGAACACTTTTACATATCATTTATTATATATAATTGCAAGAAAATGAGGACACTTGTATTCTTCAAGTAAAAAATCAAAATATTGAACTTAAAAAATAATTATTATTAATAATATCATATATTTATACTATAACAACATTGTTTACACGATCGAATATATTTTACAGACATTACTCGTCCATCGTATTAAGTTAAATATAAATATTTATTATTATGATTTTCAATTAAATACGGCACAAAGTAGGTAGATAGAACTTCACGACAAAGTAATAAACAAATTGCTCTCGCACTTGGGTTCAATTATAAATAAAAAATAAAAATAAAAAGAAACTCGAATTATAAAATCGAAATATATACGAAAAAAAAAACGTTAAATAAAGAATAAAAAAAAGCGCAATAAACTTCACTTTCACGCAAATAAACCACGCATAATAAAGGCTTATCAACCCACATTCGTTCGTAATAATCAACATATAATTGCAAGTACGTTTTGTGCATTTCGAGGCTACGAATTCAGAATCGAAATATAGAAAATTTCTTTTTGACATAGAAAAATAATTGACATCTACGATTATTTACTTGATGTATACTTAGAAGTATTTTGGAAAATTATTAATTACCTGTTTTTGAGTTTTATCAGGAGCAATCACTGATAATTCGAATGAACGATTGCCCTTCTTGTTTCTGTATGGTGACGATCTGGAAGCCTTGGATGATTTTCTGGACAATGTAGGCCTCTCGGGAAACACCATGGCAACTATGGAGACACTCCTTGACAGTTTCCTGCCGATCTTTTTCGTCTTCAGCGATGTGAATGAAGACATGCTGAGATCGCGGCTGCTGCCGCTCATGATTTTCGTCTCCGTCTCCATCATCGGGTGCACAAATCACAACACTAAATCACACGACAATGTTGCAAATTTGCACACATTGCAACATTAAAGTACATCACCATCGTATCTGTCATTGAAACACGACTGGATATATATCTAAGATCAATAATCACTTCATAAATTAAGATGCGAGTAAAAAAAAAATTACACAACATAAAAAAGTGGAAGCGTGAAGAAAATATCCGTCGCGAAAATCGTTCGGAATTAAAATAAAATGATTTAAATTATTGAGACCGTGATCTCTTTTGGAAATTCATTTTTACATTAAACGTTATTCGTCGATTATAACAATTACATTGAAAATCTATAACAAATCTAAAATATTAATCAACAACAAAACAAAATCAAAGATCAAGATCCATTTTGATTGTAAAATTATTTCATTAATTTAATATATATTCTTCACATTAAATATAATGTACTTTTTTTCGCCGACATGTTCTATATATGATATATTGTTTAAAACGTAGAAAAAGTGAAACCGGGTTCACATCGCGTTTAAAATTACTAATAATTGCAGCGAACGATTTTCGAGAGCATATTTAACATACTTTTACCGAATATTTCGATATTATAATTATGTCCTCGTCATAGTGATTAACATCATTAAAATATTTAAACTTTATATATAATATATATGGTAAAATCGTACAATTTCACCCAGATTTCCAATATAAATTCAATACTATTAAGCAAAATCAACTTTTTTTTAAAATATTTATATAGTAAATAGTGTTATTTATAACTATGTATATTGATTAGTTTACTAAGATAATAACAATATTTTATATTTAATTCATTTTTATTATTATTTTAATACAATGTATAATCATCACAAAGTTTTATAGTCAATTTCGCACAAATCCTGATAAACACCATAGATAATCATTGAAATGAAATGATAGCCAAACGTTTATTTTATCCAATAATGCACGGTTACAAATGATCATTAAGATAATTTCGCGAAATAGAATTATTTTAAAATAACGTTATATTTTGCAATGGTAAATGTTGACACAAAAAAAAAAACACACCTTATTCATCGTCATGTCGATAACCGTACAAAACTATGATAGTAACGCGTAAAATATATCTCCATTGTTTAAAACGCTATAGTAATAAATAAATATTGAAATAAATAAAATGAAAAATATAATATTTAATAATAAAAAAAAACGAAGGCTATATAATAATAATACGTATGAATCACACCCGGCGAATGAAAAAAACTCTAGCGCATCTTCGAAGACGAAAATCTTCATGTAAAACGGTATCGATCTTGACGAATTTTATATCGAAATATTCGGAAAATCGACGTCCATCGACAAAAATTAAATATAATTGCGAAAAACACTTTTTCGTACGTTAAAAATGCACTTTTCGCGATAAAACGCGTCAAACGGAAAACCGTGAACGCGATACGAGTCACCGCATCGACGATATCAGCTGTACTGAACGGACGGCATATACTGGTTAAACCAGTCAGAGGTGCTCAATGGTGGCACGTGGACTGATAATGCACATCTCTAGTATAGTGAACGTCAAGTCTCCGTCACAGTGTACGCGTTCATTTTTTAATTATGTTCATATTGATTGAAAATGGACGCGTTTTCGTATCAATAGTTAACAATTAAGGAAACTTGTTTCTAGTACCGTCATCATATTATAGATATATTAAGAAATCATTCACATACCATTTATATATATATATATATATATATATATATATATATATATATATATATATATATATAGATATATTGTATAAATTAATTTTTATAGATGTCATTCCATTTATATGAAATTTTGTAAGATTTACTATGGAAGAATATGATGAAAAATAAAAATAATTTTGATCCAAAGATCAACGATTTTTTAACGTTGAATAATCAAATCTATATTTAACAAAAATATTTACATATTTTTATATAATCATTTAAAAAAAATCTTAATATTTTAAATAACACATATTTATAATTAAACAATAATCGACTCACAAATATTATTACGTCAAATACAATAGAAATATTTAACTAATATAAAAATAAATTATTTTTAATTTATTATTAATTTTAAATATAATAATTTAAATTTTAGAAAAAAGATTTATACATGAAACAAAATTTTTACTAAATAAATTTCCTGCATAGTAATTCATTGTAAAAATTACAAACTAATAGTGATAAAAAATAAATTGTATCGTTCATACTGTGACCATATTCCACTTGCGGATCATTTATGGACTTCCAACTGGACTTTTTTCACAGCGAAAGTTAATGCGGAACTGCACGCGACAAACTTCAATTAATTAGTGTAAATTAATTTTAAGTCAAGAAAGTGTCTGTTTTTCAATTAAAATTAAAAACGATTTACGATATTTTGTTAACTGAGAAAAAGAAATCCACTCGTATTTATCGATGATAAAAAAAGAGTATCTAAATTTATCAAAAAAAAACATGTATATTATAATGGATTAATGTAATTAATAAGAAACGATTGTGTTTCGTGTAATCTCAAAAAAAAAAATATTAATAATATAATTAAAAAGTTGTTATCTTCAGAAGATTTAACTCAAAATGTAATATTATCCAAATTTATGTTTAAGATATGTTATCTAAATTTAGCGAGTAATTGTTCATTTTAAGCGCGGTAAAATTGAAAAAAATTAATAAGCCGCAACCACACTTTTACTTTCGCGTTCGTTAATTAAAATATCTTAATTTCACCGTATTAAATAAAAATTTATAAAACGAATATACATACATATTTTCAATAGAAATTGTAAATTCGTGATACAAGAACTAAATTAGAATTAAATAAATCAGTAGAATTTTATCATTTTTATGTTTAATTTTATTTATTTATAGATGTAAATAATGTATGAGCATCGTTTTAGATTCAAACGTATAACTAAACGCGGATTACAAGTAAATGAATAAACATGTGCATTACCACTTGTCAAGTTTAACATAGATCAAAATTAATCTTATCCAATATTGTAATATTTTGTAATTATATTTATAATTAAATAGTAATGAATTCGCCCACAACATTTAAATTCAAGAAGGACAACTGGTAGTAGTTTTATATCAATGTTGCTAAACACCTTTTTAAACATGAAATTTTTATAATATGATAAAATATTATATATATATATATATATATATATATATATATATATAATGTAACAGTGCATTATTTTTTAAATATTTAATATTATATTGTCAAAATGACACCTGCTGAAATAAAAATAGTTTATTTAGTTTCTAAAAAAAATCAATAGATGTCTCTGATCAGATGTCAAAAGTTAATGTCAAACCTACGGACTTTAACATCTCCATTTATTGTGTAATATATATATATATATATGTATTTATTACAAATAAAGATAGACATCAAGGTCAATAAAACTATAACTCATTATCTTGAACATTCTTGTACTTTTGTAAATGGTCATTGTTGAATCGACGCAGTCGCGAAACGGTTCTCCAGTTTTTTTAGGTTATTTTTCGCATTAAAAATAAAATACTAAATACAAATGGCGTCAGTTGTGAAAACCGCCCTTCGCTGTAATAAAATTATGTTCGGTGTAAGAAATTATAGTATTCGCGCTGTGTCCCTTATTTATTCAGAATATGGTGAGCCAATTAAAGTTATACAACCGATAGAACAACAATTGGAATCTCCTGGAGATAGTCAGGTACTTCTTAAAATGGTAGCAGCTCCAGTCAATCCGGCAGATATTAATACAATTCAAGGTATGTTTTTTTTATGTTTATCAGTATTCTTATTTTTTGTTTAAAGTCAAACGCTCTGCCTTTTGATTTATTTATATAATTTTTATACTACTTATTATATATTGGATTTAAAGAATTTTTGAGATTTTTTCATTGTTATTTAGAAAAAGTGTATTATATTTATAAAAATAATGAGTCAACATTACTTAAAATAAACTATATACATTTTTTTACACCTTATTTTAAATATAAATAAACTTCAAATGTGTGTATATGTAAAATAAAATGTCATATTTGTACAGTGTTTATTCATCCAATGAATGTTTTTGAGATTGATCATTCTTTATTTTATTTTTTATAATATGAAGATGATTAAATATATTTAAATAAAATGATATCGATTGTTTGACGATATATTTGTTCCAATATGCAAATAAAATTTTATGACAAATCGAATTTCAATTAAATAAAACTATTTCTGTTAAGTATTTATATTCGTAAATTCATTTATCATTAATTTAAATATTTTTCTATATTTTAAATTTATCAAAGGTTAAAGAAAAATATTATTGAATATAAAATTATATATATTCTAAGTAATCATTTAAGAGAAAATAAAAAGTGTATGTCTTTATTGTTGAATATCTAGACTGCATCTTTTATAACTTTAATTTTAGGCACGTATCCAGAAAAACCGAGTTTGCCAGCGATAGGTGGAAAGGAAGGTGTTGGTGAAATAATAGAAGTTGGTAAAAATGTTAAAAATCTTTTTCCTGGCGATAGAGTCGTACATTTAAATACCGAACCTGGAACATGGCGCACACATGGAATATTTAACGAAAACGATTTGTTTAAAATACCAAAAGAATTAGGTATAGCAGAGTCTGCCACATTCACTGTAAATCCATGTACAGCATATAGAATGATAAAAGATTTTAGAAATGTAAAATCTGGAGACACAGTAATTCAAAATGGAGCCAACAGTGCTTGCGGGCAAAACGTAATCCAATTATGTAAAGCCTGGGGGATCAACTCGGTGAACATTGTTAGGAATAGACCAGATATTGACAAATTAAAACAATATCTTACTGATCTTGGTGCTACATATGTTTTAACTGAGGAAGAAATTCGCAGCACAGACATATTTAAAACTAATAAGGTGCCTAGACCAAAATTAGCTTTAAATTGTGTTGGCGGTAAAAGTGCTTTAGAAATATTACGGCATCTTGGTATGCGCGGTGCGATGGTTACTTATGGAGGAATGTCAAGAGATCCTGTAACAGTACCGACATCAGCTTTCATATTTAAAGATATCGCCACATATGGTTATTGGATGACTCGATGGAGCAAAGAGAATGCTAGTAGTGAAGAGAGGATCAAAATGTTTGACGATATTATTAATTTAATGTTAAATAAGTCCTTAAGTGCACCGTCACATGAATTTGTGAAATTTGACGAATATAGAAGAGCATTGATGAATACTTTATCGATTCAAGGTTTTACAGGAAAAAAATATATTCTTGATTTTGAATAATATTTTTATTTATACATGTTGAAATACTACAATCATTATATTAATAAAACAAATACAGCTTATTATTATTTTCAATAAATGTCGGCATTCCATTCACCTTATCAGTTTTATCTTTACATAAATAAATATTTTTTTTGTATATCACAAAAATTATATTTGAATAGATTTTTAAAATATTGCTTTTCATTAATAAACAATTATGTGTTTAGCACATATAAGCATTTACATTATTAAAGATATCACAGAATACTTATGTACAAACATTAAATATTTGGACTGCTAAAATTATTACATATATGAATTCGTGCAAGATATATAATAATTCAAATTATTTATTATATCTATTTTTATTGAATATGTATTTTAGATTTAAAATAAATATTATGAAATAGGAATGTTGTATATAATACTATTATTGAGTATAATGGCTTCCAACCTGTTTTATCGCAATTTGTATAATATTGAACATTCATAATAATCACATATCTGATAATTATGCTGTACATAATTAATAGAAGGTTGTCTGAAAAACAAATCAGACTATGCCTTACAGAATCCGTTTATTATATTTTAATTGTATATTACATCAAAAAGCAGTTCTTAAAAATATTACGTATAAACATTTTTTAATTTTGTAAAAAGTTTATATTAAAAATTTAAATTATATTTTAAATAACTAAAATTTCAAATTCAGTTCCATTTGGTAAATTTTACTGATTATATATATATATATATATATATATATATATATATATATATATATATATATGTGTGTGTGTGTGTGTGTGTGTGTGTGTGTGTGTGTGTGTGTGTGTTTGTATCAAAAATCCTAATTCTTCATGATACGAATAAAACACTTTCTGAAAATTGGAGAATTATGCCAATTGAATAAATAGGTCAACATCTATTTCCATTTCTGATCCTGAACTATATTGATAACTATTATATAATCATAATGTAGAAAAATAAAAACATTTGTTATTTTATATAATGTTGAATATATTGAATATAAGCTTCGTATTCATTTAAAAAAATATTCGTTTTGCTGTTAATTATGCATAAAATATCACAATGAAATTACAACCGATAATAAAACTTATTTGTAACAATAATACATCGCATACAATGAAACCATCTGATGTGTTCATATTATCTATAAATGGTTAAATAAGGCATGTTGAAACGAGACAACTTTCTAACCAGTTTTCTTCAGAATCAATTTTTTACACTCATTTTTTTTTCTTTTAGATCTACTGCACGTTGAAACTCGTCTACTCGATATTTTTATCTAAAAGCATCAGTAGATCATCGTGTAATGTATTTACTGTACTATCTTTTTCATCCACGGTTTCCAAAACATCTAAATCTGCCTTGACCGTTTCAGATGGTTTAATCTCAAATTCACACAGTGCTCTAGCGCACTGTTTAGTTTCAGATTTAATTTTATCTTTTTGAAGAAATCTCAAATAAGAACTACCTATATTTTTAAATTGATTTTGACTCTCCCCCAATATATCGTTAACCAAAAAAGATATTTCAGATGAATCCGTATGTATAATTTCTTCGTTTTTCCTTTCATCAGTTTCGCAGTCTTCATAAGAATAAATATTTTCACCTATTTTATATAATATATCCAACATTTTACCAGTCGGATTATCAGTAATAACAAAAGAACCATCGTTTCTTTGCAATCCTAATCGTAATAAAAGCGATACCCTTATATTAAAATCCTGTAGCCAATTTAACAGTGCATTTCTCATCAATGCAATATTTTTTTGTGGTATTTCTTTACCCATTTTGTATACTTTATGATAAAATATTGTTATCTTTGATATTACAGCTTGTCCTGGTACTAATTGTATGACGCCTTGTAAATGACGTTCAGTCAATAAAAATAATTCGTTCGGTTTTGTAACGGTTAATTGCCATTTGAAAACCATAACCATTAATTCCCATAATTTAGTCATAGAAAAGGCATCTAATCGCATGATAGAAACATTAGCTATGTCTTCCATCAATTGTCTTACTTGAGCGTGTTTACCTAAACGCGGTGCACATTGAAGTTCCTGCAGCAAATTTTCATTGAATAATACTTCTAATATATCCGTTAATACTGAAATATAAATTGCATTATATTTATTTTTTATATTTTTAACATGTGCCTGCATATTAAATTATGATTCATATGAAATACTAGATATCTTTATTTTATATTATAATCATCAACAAACACTACATTTTTTATTTACATGTGCAAGTTTGTTTACTAATCAAAATTCTATCAAAGCATTAATTTACATTTTATCACATACAACGAATGCGATATGTGATCCTTCAGAAATCTAATTATATACCCTATACACGATAATATATATAATTTTAAAATACATTTAACTATTATTTCAAATTGAAAACATCAATATGTATATAATAATTGTATTTAAATTACGATAAAAACTTTTCTCCTTGAACTCTGTTTTTTTTTTCATATAACGAGCAAATTTATTGATTTTATGCGTGCGTAAAGCACTAAAAGAACTAGAGAAGAAAGAAATATTCGCTATTTACATACTGGTATCGATTTTCAAACACATTATAGTTAAATTAAGCTACAACACACATTATTTATTCTGTGTGATATATTGCGTTCTTCAAAACTATATTTAAATATAACATACTATTATTTACCATATTATATAAAATTACTAATTTCTGCTTTCATAAAATATCAGTATCGTGATTGATTATTGTTTATGTGAAACTTGAATTAAATGTCAATTATAATTTAAAAATATCTCTCAACCGTTATTCTTCCTGATAAAATTGTGTTGTTCTAATAAAATTTGTTTTTATAAAAATTAAATTACTTTATATATATATATACTAAATGAAAAAACCAAACTAATTATATTACTATATTTTAAAGTTTAAAAAAATCTTGCTTCTTGATATACTTCATACTTACCAATATATTATTATAATTACAGTTTTATATATTCTAAATATACTTACGTATTTCGAACGTTCTTCAAATTTATTTAAAAATATGTTAAGCATGAGTGCATTGTCGAATTTTAAATATTTATTTGGTATCAACGGCTGTTTCTGGAAATATATGCGTTGCACTGTGTATGGGTGAATAATTGTATTCAGGAATACGTCTATAAATACGTGCAAGTCGAACGAGAGAGGGGATAGTCGGTGTTGATCAAGTGACCGGGAAGTGCGTGTGCATTTTTTTTTCGTTTTTTTTTTCTTTATCTACAATAGTCGATAATATGGCCATGATCGCCGTGCAGTGATTCGAAGCGTATATATATATATATATATATATTGCAGTTTTGAAAATTTGTACCGGTGTTGGCGGTGTGGCGCGGAAGTTTTTGAGCGCGCAGTCTCTGCTGCACGACATAAACGAGTTCACATCCTAAATTGACAACGAGAAGCAGCTGCGCCATCATGAGTATCGATCAGATGGTAAGCGATCTGCACAAGAAGATAGCGCTCGACGGTAGTCTGGAGACGTTTTCAATGCTCTTGGCCGCTCAGCGCACGAATAGCGCACGCGCGCGCCAATGCTACAAACTCGTGCACGACTACCAATCGTTGCCAGAAATGAAAACGCGGCCCAAAGACGACGATATGTCGACCAAATATCGAGAAATCGGAAATAAATTTTTTCAAAAAAAAATTGATAAATCCGCTATATATAATTACAATATGGCGGCGACTCATGCTAAAACACCTAAATTGCTCGCTTTGGCTTACGGCAATAGATCCGCCGTTTTATGCTCTCTTAAAAAATATGATCTGTGTATCGTCGATATAGATAGAGCACTCGCTTCCGATTTCGACGAGGAATTGAAACCGAAATTGTATCGTAGAAAAGAATTGTGCGAGATGAAGATTAGAGAAACGAGAAGTTTCAACTTGACAGAAAGAATCATTCAAGACGGACGAGAAAGATTGTTCGGCTTTCACGATAAAACCATGGAAGATGTGCCTTGTGCGAGTTCCGTTTTAGAAATTTGCCAGAATCCAACCATGGGTCGTAGCGTTATCGCATTGGAGGATATTTCCCCTGGAAGAGTTCTAGCCGTGGAAAAGCCATATTTAGCTCTATTGCTTGAAAATTGTTTTATGGATCGTTGTTCTAATTGTTGCGTATTAAATCAGTCAATGATTCCGTGTGATCATTGTTCTTTTGTGATGTTTTGTAACGAAAAATGCAAAATGGAGTCGTGGGATCGGTTCCACAAATACGAATGTGCCCTATTACCCACCCTTTCTGCAATGAAATTTACCAAAATTGAATTATTATCACTCCGCACCGTTATTAGATGTAGATGCGAACGTTCTTCTTGGAAAGAATTGTTCGACGATATTCAAGTCTACGAAAGCGAAAAAAATCCGAAACTGAAAGGTTTTATTAAAGTTAAAACATCCAAAACTTCCGAAGAAGAATCTCTGATATATGATTCCAAATATTATTCTTCTATTCACATGCTTGAAACGAATTCGGATAAAAGAAGCGTTTCCGACACCTTTAACAGAGCAGTAACGTCTGCGGTTTTCTTAAATTTTCTCAGAGAAGGCACCGATTTTTTCGATGATTGCGTAGATAAGTCCACTGATGTACTTTCGTTATCCGATGATCATTATTTTTGGTTAGCTGGCGGATTAATGATTCACCATAATATGACATCGGCTAGTAATATGCATAGCATAGAAGCAATTCTCCAAGGAAAAGATGGGAAATTTTTGAATAGCTGTAATTTTGCATCAGGAGCCTACGCTTTCTTAAGTTTATTAAATCATTCTTGTGCACCAAATGTAACTAGAGTTCATATTGATACTACTGCATATTTATTAGCATTGAGACCATTAAAGAAAGGACAACAACTCTTCGATAATTATGGGTAATATATTTTATAAAACTTTAAAACAAATATATGAAAATAATAAAAAAAATGGTTTATTATTATTGTAATTTATTTTTTTATTACCATTTTAGATCTCACCATGCTCTGAATACTTATGAAGAGAGACAAAAGAATTTGTCTTTTCAGTACAGATTTCGATGTGTTTGTGAGGCGTGCGTAGAAAATTGGCCCAGATATCATGAATTACCAATAGTTGGATTAAAATATGAAAAACTTAAGAAAAAATATAAAAATATCTTAACCATGGAATTGATTGAGAAATTAGAAAAAGGAGACAGAAAAGTTGCACTCACAGTAATTGATACATTGTGCAAACAGGCTGAAGCATTAGAAGAATATGCTCCATGCAAAGAACTTGCAGATTATCAGGAAACGATAAAGCAATGTTGGAGCATATTTGGAAGTATAATTTATAATTAATGCTAAATTTTATAACGTATTTTTTCTATATTCAACTAACAGTGCCTTATATATGTAAAATGTTTGTAATTACATATAGTAGTATATATTTATTTGAACCAAAGAGTTGAATTTAATTAATTTTATTACATATTGATTTCATATAAATATATATACTTTTAAAACTTATTTTTGGTTAGATGCTATTTTTAAATTTATGTTAATTTGTTTATTTTCCTACTCGAGTTGTTGGTAAAATTTGATATTATTTCTAATAAATATTAATTTTGAAAAATGTGTTTTATTTTTTTATATATAAATATAATAATTAATATATTCTTCATTTTCAGTGTTGTACAATAAGTTACACGTTTACATCACAACTTTTATATGGGGTGATTACATTATATTCTGATTATTAATTTTACATTATGTAAAAATAATATGATTAAATTCATATTTTTATAGGTAATAACATGAATATTCGAACTTGTGATTTTCTATAGGTTAAATACATTTTTTTCAATAGTTTTAACCTATTTCTTGTACGATGTTAAATATTTACTATATTAGTAATTAATTTATATTAAATGGTATTTAATAATATATTAATAATTTAATAGACACACTTTATTAAATGTATTTTAGTAAACTTATTTTCTATACAAAGAACAACTTAAATTTAAACTAAACATAAGCAATTATCTGCTTAATTAAAACTAAATAAATTAATTATTAAAATGCACATAAATACAATTAACGGGTAACCACTGACTTTGTTACTGATATTACTTGATTTCTTATTTGTAAATAATATTCTTCCTTCAATTTCTGGATATATTGGAGATTTCTGCGAAAGATATGTCACTGCTGTGTCCACATCATTGAATTGAAGTATATTGCTGGATATTGTACTATCTTGGAACATAGTATATCCATCTCCTCCTTGGAACATAAATTGACTGATTAATATTTTATAATAATGATCATCTTTTACTTCTTCATAATCTGGAACTATGCAATTGCCGCAACGGGCATATGCTGATATTACTCTGGATCCCTTAGGGTTGTCTAAATTATAAGTTACTCGTATTCCGGAAACTTGTAAAAAGCCACCAGGCGCTTCTATTAGATCATAGTTATAAACTGATCTTTCCAATACTGACATTAAAGTTTCGCCAGTTATATTTACAGCAATAATAGCATTATCGAATGGCATAACAGTCATAATATCTGCTCTAGTTATATTTCCATCAACTTGCTGACCATCAATAAAAGATCTTATACCACCACCTTGAAGAATTGCAATTGGTGCATCAGTCCAACTATTATTACTTTTATAATCCAGCAAATATGTGAAAATCATTGCATCTGTCAACATGTTTCCTATATTACACTCATCTATGCGACATAGCATCGTATTATTTCCACCAAGCAATACCCTAGTTTTTCCTACGACTACATTAGATAAGGCTTCTATTCCCGGACGATACTTTTCTAGTAAATCAAGTACATCTGTTTCTTGAGGAATGGAACTGTTCAACAGTATTGGCTCTCCATCGTATCTGACTAGTTCACCTGCTCTATCAAAAACTAAATGCAATCTTCCTAAATATTTAGTATAAGCATATGCTTGTACAACAGGTACTAATTTTCCTGACTTCTGTTTAATCATTGTTGGATAAGGTCCTTGAGTTTCTTCTATATCTGGAGGATCACCATTCCATAAAAATGTATTCGTATGTCCACCAATAACTAAATCAATTCCATCGACATCTTTAGCTATTCTTCTATCGGTGTCATATCCTGAATGACCTAGAGCAATCAAAATATTGATTCCTTTCTGTTTTAACATATTTACTTCTCTCTGAATTGCCGGAACTTCATCTTCATATTCCACTTGATTAGGTGACACTAAATATTTTGTATCTGGAGTTAAATAACCCACAACTCCAATTTTTGTTCCATTTACATTTAAAATAACTGATTTTTTGAGATTCTGCTCCTTTTCAAGCTCTGGTTCTTTATGAACGTCGATATTTGCGCATAAAACTGGACATGTCAAGTTTTCAATGAACGGTGTCAAACCGCTGACACCTTTGTCGAACTCATGGTTCCCTAAAGACTAAATACAAATATTTCGCACGGAACTGTTAAATAACATTGATAATGAGACAATTAACAAATTTCTTACCACTGCATCTGGTTTAAGCATATTTACAAAGGCTGCTGCAATTTCCCATTGATAGACAGTAAACCATACAGTTCCTGTATATGTATCACCTGCATTTAAATACAAAACAGGTGGACCATCTCCATTTGCTGCCTGTTTACGAGCTGCCCTTACTCTAAAATAATATAAATAATTTTAACTATAAATAAAGTAAGTTGTTGAAAATTAACATAATAATAATTGCTGAATAATAATCAGTAAAACAAATATCGTACCTATTGGCGACCCTAGAAAATCCTCCATAGCATTTTCCTTGTGAAGCATCATTCTTACCACATGTGGATGATAATCTAGAAGTTTGCTCGAAACGTGCATGCATATCATTATTGTGCAATATTAAAACTTCGAAGTTTCCAACTTCATTGTTTATTGCAATAGCATCATAACAATCAAATATATAAACAAACAGGAAAACGGCACAAGATATCAGCTTCATTTTACAGGCAAAAACTATGGACGTACATTCAAATGAATTTCTGAAAATATTGGAAAAATATATAATTACTTTATAACAGATAAATTCAATTAAAGATGTTATACAGTTCATAATAAAAATTATTTTATTTAATTAAAAGAGTAAAAATTAAAAAAAATGGAATATTTTTGTGACATGTTACAAAAATAATTATTATGATACTAAGTTATATTCTGGTTTATATTTTCTTATTAGTGTTTAATTATAGTATTGCGATTTCTATAAATTGATACATTATAATTATTATATATATATATATATATATATATATATATATATATATATATATATATATATATATATATATATATATATATATATATATATATATATATATAATGACCAATTAACATAACTTATTACACAAATGAAATATTATTTGAATATATTTTATTTACAAATAATAAATTGAAACCATTAGATTCCAAATATGACTGATTTATTATATTAATTATTTTTACTACTTTCGAAGATTAATATTACTTAAATTTAACATGTGTGACAATAAATATACGGTAATTTATAAAACTTTGTACTTTAAAATAATGCCCTCGAGTTCGTAAAAAATACAAGAACTCCAGTAGTTGAGGCGTGTTTATTATTTGGCAGAAAATAGAATATTTAGTAGAAAATCAGAAAGAAGCGGTAGTTTTAAAAATCTTCTAATCCTATCCAAAAATCTTTTATATTTAAAATTTATTACTGGTAAATTAGGACATGTAAAAAAGCAAAAATCCGTATAAAATTATTATAAATATAACTATTCCATCATTTGAAATAAGAACTTCAAAAATTCTGATCAGTAAAACAGTAACAAATGTCAATTTCACACTGTTTCGTTTTAGTTATTCATATCTTTCTTATATTATCTACATAAAAATTCAACATTAAGAGAAATTATCATATGTATCACCGTTTTTTTTATTATCGTTAAAAATATTTTTTCTATACTTTTTTATTTGATTACGTTTTAAATATATTATCAACATATATTAATTATTTATTAATAAAATATACGTCAGCAATCACGATTACTGATATTTTTACGTAAATTTATTTCATCGTTAAATATGAAAATTAATTTATTTAATAAATTAAAAACTTTGTATCGTTAATCAAAAAAATATATTTAAATACATATTATTAATTTAAGATACTTTTCTTTTATTTTTAATATTATTTTTTATATGCAATAATTAATTGATTATCGTTTTTAATAATTAAAACATATAATATAAAAGATATTTTTATAAATTAAAAATAAGCCATAATTTAATGTCCACAAACGACAATGCGCATTACCACCTAATCACCCCAAATGTCCTTCTCGTAATATAATAGATCAATATTGTAAACACATTTGCCAATGTTAATCGAATAAAACACAATAATAATGATTGACACTATCTATCATCGACCTTTAATTTTCACAAAAAAAAAGTAAAAGTTAAAAAAAATCGGTTTCCATTCAATATCATTAGGAAAATCCATATTATATCGACTGAAAAGTACTCGATATCATCTGAAAACGTAATATATTTATGACAATAAAATGAATTTCATATATTATAGAATGGTAACGGACAATAAAGAAAAACACAAATAAAAAGATTTATTACTTTAACACGCTTATACAATATAATAAAATAAATCATTGACGTAAATATACTTCATTAAAGTAATGAAAAAAAAATATTAATGCACCGACAAAGGAAACAAATTCATATATAATATATATATATATATATATATATATATATATATATATATATATATATATATATATATATATATATATATATATGCCATACAATATTATTATAATGTTACTGTCAATGGTCTATTTGTATGTAAAGTGTTCATTTTTATTGTGTAAATTGAAGTGATTCTATTATATGGAAAATTTCATATTTAATATGAACCATATTTTTTCATACATTCATCATGCGATGAAATTTATAAATTGTGAATTGATTAATATAATACATATATATATATATATATATATATATATATATGTGTGTGTGTGTGTGTGTGTGTGTATTTAAAAATAACATTAATAAATCTTATAAATACAATTAACTATATATTGTTTTACATTGTCTGGCGCTTACTGGTTTTCAGATTGTTGCTGAAAAGTAAATATGATGGAAAATTTTTCGAATCGATCCATATTTTAAATCAAATTGAAAGCTTAAATATTAAAAAAAAATTAAATTATACTAATATTTAAAATATTAGATTTTATAAGATTTATTTCATTGCCTAGCGACGTCACTGAATTCGATATTTTGAGATATGCTATTTGAACAATCATGTTTCTTAAACAAAGTATTCCAAGAAAATATAACGATTATGTTTACAATTTAGTATTTAAATAGTAAATAATGGATGATTATGTATTATTATGTTTTAAAAATAAAAACACAGCTAGTAAAGCAATGATCGTACTATCGCATTATGGTCACGTTTTCAGCCACAATAAAACGATAAAAAAATTATATACGATCAAATAATGCTGAAAATTAAATATACCGATTCCCATTTTATTTAAGAACACAATTTAGTTAAATATTATCATTTTTTTATTTGAAAATCGTCGATTAATGCTTCTAATTGATCGATAGTTTTTATTAAACGCAGAAGAAATATAATTAATGAAAATCAATTATTTCAAATGTTTTCAGTTAGACATTTTAAAAGTGTTTTTAAAGAACTTTTATAATGATTATCAATTAATATTATAATTATATCCAGATATTTTTTTGTAATTTTTCTGAAAATATTAATTATATTTTTTGAAAACAGAAATTACTTCAATATTATATATATATATATATATATATATATATATATATATATATATATATATATATATATATATATATATATTCAGAAAATATTTTTATCTTTAATATCATAAAGATTGTGATTTCCAAGTTTTTGTTGTTTCATTTCACGCTTCTATTTTACAATTTATCTTCAAAAAATATTTAATTAAATTCCATATAAAAAATACAATACTTCATCGTATTATAGATCAACGAAAAATAATGATATTTCTAATAAAAGACATTTATAATAATAAAAAAAAACTAGTACGGTTTGAGTCAAACTAAAACTTTGACTTTCATTTAATCTTTAATATATGAATTATTTCATAAAAACCAAAAAAATACGTCTTAATTTCAAAACATTAATAAATTATTATTTTCAGACCGTAAATATTCTTCATTTTCAGACGAATTGAAAATTTTCAAAGTGTTATAACACTAAACACAATTATTATATTTAGAGCAGATTTATTTTCTATTCATCGATGTTCTATTCGTGTCGATTCCTTTGCGGCATATTTAGCATTTGAATAAATGGCTTCAACATTGTAAACGTTTCGATTCGAAAAACACACGTTATTAGAAAAAGAAAAAAATATATATATTTTACGTAAATTTTCATTCGTTTCCATTGTAGGAAAAATTCGTTCGGACGAACCTTGGAAAAATGCGACATTAAGACCGACAATCACACGTGAATTTTCATTGTGACATGAAAAAATAAATGATATTTTTTAATATCATGAACGGAAGTCGAAGATTCATGTGTATGCTATGCAAATAATAATTTTTTCCTATGGAGACAACAACGGAGGCGAACCCACGCGTCACTGTGTGCAATTTATGAAATTGCATCCATTATACAATAACCGTACTATATTTGAATTGCAAAAGTAAGAGTGAGTTTAAAATTGTTAAGAGTAATTCACTAGAAAAAGAATTATTTATTTTACTTTTAAAAAAAACGATGAGATCATCCATATTAAGCAGACAAAGTTGATCTCCTGTTCAAAATTCGTACATTAAATTCACCTGCATATATTTTATTTAAAAACAAATCGCTTATAATTAAATGAAAATTTTAAGGCATATTATATATATAAATTGTGATACAAAATTTTATAAATTGTTTTTTTTTAGATAAGACTTAGACAAATTCATCTTAGTTTCAAATGTGAATTATAATTATTTAATACACTTAAATAAATATGACATCATTCATATATTCTAAATCATCATGAATGATCATACAACTGAAATATTTCAATATATAGTATATACAAAAAAAAAATCTTTCAATTTAACACACATTTACTGATAGTCAAAGCTCGAATATCTTCGTTATTTTCGACAATTATTAACTATGATGATTAGTCGACTATTGGAATAATGTGGTCCGTTAATTTTAATCGCTTTGAACTGTGAAACGTTCGACCTAAATGAACTAAAAAAATATATATATATATTCTTGAAAATTTTCATACGATGATCTCTTTGTCGATCGAAAATTATTTCATTCTCCGAAGAACACTTGAAAATAATGAATATTAACTAACCGTTGTTAAACAGTCGTCGAATACTTTCATTATGACTGCAATTTGTTTATGATAATTCAAAAAATTATAAATGAAAATTAGGTACGTTCTTTTAATATTGAATAGAATTCAACACCCACTGACACTGAAACCTATAATTTATTCAAATTATCAGTACATATATATGTATATAATAAATATCTGTAAGCTGAAAATGTTAATATAGATGTAGTAAAAAAAGTTTTATCTTTGAATAATACTAATATTTTGAAACTGATTCAATTTTATAGAAGCAAATCATATTTAGCAAGTAATAAAGCATTTGTAAAAATTAGTGATAGTTTATTTATTTCTTTGCTTACAATGATGAAATTTGTTCAAAACTATGACATATTAATATATATTTCAAATATGAAATGTATTAATATGTGAAATTATTCAATTGTAATATTGTCTGAAAATGATGTTTAACAATTTTTCATTTTAATTTTCTAGAAAATACTATTTTTTTTTATTAATTTGATAGTAGACAACATATTTATTGCCAGCATTTTTTATTATTTCTAGTTCTAAAAATGTTATTTATTTTGATTTTTTTTTTTGAAAATAATAGTTATTTAAAATTAACTGATTTATCTGTAATCAAAAAAAAAATATATGATTCGGTCTTGAATCTGTAAATAACAAACAATTTAAAGGAAAATATTTTTTTCTATCATCAACAGCGGAAATGTCACATTACTTCTATAATTATTGTTATATTATAACTATGTTTGTCATATAATAATAATGATAGTTAAAAATACCTTTTATGAAAACAATTATCTATCTAGACTTGAGATAATATATTTTTTTATATATATATAAATAAACATATTAAATAAAATATATAAATTACACGCATCTAAAATTTCAATTTCATTATCAAAATAAAAATATTAAATCATTAATTAATTTATTGTCACTCTAAATTAATGTCATTAAAGTAAATGACATTCTATGACTTTTTAATTGTTGTTTCGCAATAAATTTAATATTTAATAAATCTATTATTATCTTGATTATAATTAGATGTGCAATATTTTTTTATTATCCTAATAAAGTTCTGTTAAAAAAATAGCTAATTGTTTCTTATATATTACAATTTTTATATGCAATTGTATTATCGTAATATATAACTAATATAAGCCACTGTTTTAATATTAAAGTAGCTGTATTATTTATATATATATATATATATATATATATATATATATATATATATATATATATATATATATATATATATATATATATATATATATATATTTTGCGGATATATACATAATATAATATATACTTAGCCACTTCATTTATAATATTTATATCAGCTTTGTAATTAATTAGAGATATGTAAATGTCAGCTTTAATCACAATTATTATTTATGA
Organism: Leptonema lineaticorne; assembly: GCA_024500535.1. Classification (NCBI taxonomy): domain Eukaryota; kingdom Metazoa; phylum Arthropoda; class Insecta; order Trichoptera; family Hydropsychidae; genus Leptonema; species Leptonema lineaticorne. The sequence continues at coordinate 7,245,164 of JANIJI010000004.1, read as the reverse complement.
GACGAAATATTGCATATATAAATATATATTTTAATAGCGAAAGCTTTTTACCAAATTAATATTCGGACATTATTAATATTTTCAGGTGATATTTCATCCAATTTTGTTCTTAATACTATTGATTTACAGTCGATCCATTTTATTTTGGCGTTTAAATTACATATAGAATACTGGTATTAAAAGCTTTATATAAAATTATATTAATGTATATTTTTGTCCTCCAAATACTAAGTAGTATCCGTTAAATTAGATATTTTTTTTTAATATTTCTATAAAACATATATCAAAATACGATGAATTATAAATTGTTAACACGTAAAATAATATTCTTTCGTAAAGAAAGAAAATAATAAATATGAATTTTATAATGACACGAAAAAGAAACTTGAACCTGTCGCAAATATTAATTTGTCGGTTAATTTATTTTAGCAAAAAAGTAAAGAACTTGTTTTACGAGTTAATAAAATCTTAAAATGAATTATTTAGATTTATAGAGGTCAAAATTATAACAGTCATAATATTAATATTAAAAAAATATATATTAACATTTCAGATGCCGATAAGAAGTGATTAATTAAAAAAATTAGTAATGTAAAAACTATAATTTAATTTAATTTTTTATGTGTTTATCGATGTTGTTATTATGAATAATTATTATTTATCTTAATTATTCGAGTGATAACGATATAATTATTTTGAATTTAATATTTTTCCTCGAGGAAAGTATGTTAAATATTTAGTAAACAAATAACTTACTCATTTTTTTTTTAAAAAAGGTTGTACAAAAAATTAAAATAAAGATTCAGAATCAAAATTTAATACATTTTTTTTTTTGTAAATATGAACGATTATTGAAACTTTAAAATAATTTTACTTGGGCGAAAAATAATTCTGAAAAACGACATTATCAAGTTCGATCGAAGACGAAAAAAAAAATAACGTCAAAAATAAACCTGAAAGAATAATAAAATAACAAACATTAACAAAAAAAAAAAAAACAAACATAAACATACCTTATTTGTCTTTAGAAGGGTTGACACACTTTTTACAACGTGGTTTAAATATGAAAGCAGATCGTTAACCAGTTTTGGTTTTCAGATGGTCATTTTTTTTTTCGAACAACAATTTAACTGTCTTTCTATATTATTATTATTTTTTTACGTCTTGAGCTTTTACGAATAAAAATACGTTTTTTTTTTGACGTTCAAATTTACGCACCTAGTGACAAATTATGTGTAATTTAATTCTCATTTGGAAACTAGTTTTCAAAATGGTGATTGTTTGGAAAAATATTTATTTATATTTTATATTTTTTTTTTTTTTGGTCGACAAGTCCGTTCGCCACAAAGCATCGGGCTTGTCTGATTACATCGTCTACTTACCGAATAACGTGCGAAAATTACGCGTCAAGTCGAGGATCGCGGTCCGTTTAGGGTCTTTTTTTGATTTTCGATCAGAATATATTACGAGATAACTGTGCGGTAGAATCAAAAATAATAAATAAACATATCATAGATTTTTTTATATTTTAAATATATATATATATATATACATAAGTTTAAATGCCGGAAATTTTATATATAATTACAAAAACGTACGTCACATGATTATAATCTTCATCAATAAAATTAATTTATATAGTTTAGTAATGTTTATAGTTTTTATATAATATAGTATTTTATTGTTAGAAATCATGTTTTTATTTCAAAAATAAAAAATTATTATTGTATCATTATATTTTATAAGTCATATTAAATATTGATGATTTGAATGATTATAATTGTTTTACATTACATATATATATATATATATATATATATATATATATATATATATATATATATATATATATATACATATATATATATATATATAATATTTTAATTTGTCCTTTTTTCATAGATAGTTTTAATAAAAAAAATAATTAATTTGAAATTATTACAATATCTAAATTTTATTTATGTAAAAAATATTAAAAAAATACAATAATGAAAAATAAATTTTCAACGAATGTAAACCTTGACATTAATTTATAATAATAAACAACATTCTATAAAATTAATCGCTCTTAATACTTTTATTACATACATTTTATAATAGAATTTACTAATAAATACACAGATTAGATATGCCCTGACATACACTGTTTACTCTTTTATATTATTTTCTATTCAAATTATCACTTCGTGCTGCATTGTGTTTTTATATTCGAATAAAAGCGCATTTTATCATAGCAGACCGCACGTAGTCTGCGAAATCTCGGTTTAAAATCACTGTTCTGAAGTTTTGCGATGTATAAACGTCGTTTAAATTGAGATATTTCTTCAGTTATAATAATTTTTCGATAATCAAACAGTTTTATATTACAAATATGTGAACATATTTGAGTTTTGATTGCGTCTCACGTTGCTTAACATTTGATAATTGGACAAGTTTCAATTTATATATATATATATATATATATATATATATATATATATATATATATATATATATAATGCGTTACGTCTGTTGACTTTTTAAATTATTGTTCCTGTTTTTCGTTTTCATAAATATATACATATTATTATACCTAATTAATCTAATTCAATGTTTTAATCGTAACACATTAACATTATAATAAATTACCGCAACATTTTTTACGTTTTATATTTGACGAGATTTGTTATAGTCGAGTGTATTTTACTGTTATTATTATTTAAATTACCTATTCTCAACATTTAAATCAACAAAATAAATACACAAACTTTTTTATATATATTTTGAGTTAAAAATTCACAACACGCAACTTTAACATTTTAAATTAATTTTATTATCTAATAAAAAATATATATAAAAAAAGATTTTCAACTTTAATAATATAAGATAAACACTTAAAACTTACATAAAATGAATAAAATGTTGTCAATTTAAAACTTCTTTATTTTTTCTGATATATTTCAAGATTAGAGGATGATAAGTAAATTAGTAATTAATATTTACTAAAATTATGAGAAATAAGCGATCAAACAATCAAATGTAACACCAAAATTTCAATCTTAAAACATGACCAATATTTCTTATATTACAGTTCTTTCATTGCGAAATATTAAATATTATTATTAAACATCTACTGTTTTCTAGATCATCGATATTTTTTCACGTAATATGAAATCATACATAATATTTTAGTTCCAAATGAAAGAATCCAACTGGATTTCCAATCTAAAACGTGCTGAAGTCAAAATAAAAGGCTGAAAATCAACAATCGTATACGTGTTCTAAAATAATACTAAATCAAAACTTCTAAATAATTTCAAACAAACTTCTAACGCTTTTAAAATTTCCATATTTTTAAATAAATTTTTCGAAGTAAAATTTTTACAATATATACAATGATAAAAACATTTTTAACCCATTTTCATATTATGATTAATATTAAAATATATAATTACTGTTTAACCACAATTGCAATAATGCATAATTTAAAATATATAAAAACTTAAAATATTTTACTGAAAAAAAAAATGTTGACATGATTTGCATTTAGAAAATATTGTAATAGATAAAATTTATACTTTGACATTTCTAGTTAAAAGTGTTTGTTCAGTTAATGATTTAATTAATAATTATAACATTTTAGTAATTTGTATGATTTAATAATCAAAAATCTAGGGTTAAAAAAAACATGTTATATCGTTTTTTTTTCTTAATTCACTACATTATTTTCAAATGATGGATATACAATATTTATAACATGGCTATAAAAAAATTTTAATTGTTTTTTTATCAGTTGTGTTACTCGATCGCAAATAACACACATACTAAACATTATTGCTTATATATATATATATATATATATATATATATATATATATATATATATATATATATATATATTTGGATCAATAGAAAACACGTTCGATATCTATTCTAATTAAACGTTTGATTTAACTCTTACTATTGTTTCATCATAAGAATGTTAATTAAAATATGTCAATGTGCAAGCCAAAAATTGTAATTTACTATTTCAGCTGGCTAAATTAAAATAATTTTCTAATATGAATTTTCAATCTCTATTTTTTTTTTGCTCTACCTTTTTCTATAGATTTTCATTTATATTTAGACGTTTAAATTTATGTTGACTAACCTTATCTTATTTTTGATAAATGCATGTATTTCTTGAATTTTTCAAAAGTAATAACTATTCAGTAACAACATCTGATGATAACTCAGATTTGAACAGTTAACTATATTAACAATTCCACCATAATTTCTAATTTTATTCAAACACTTGTTTTACCTATTTAAAATAAAATTAAATCTACTCTTCTATAATTACACTACTTTCATTAAAATAGTTTCATTTGATATTTCACTTAATACAATAAATAAAAAAAATCACAATTATCAATCAATTAAAATTGACATATTATAACATTTGTATTTAATACTTATTTTAATTAATCTGTCTCACAATGAAAACGTAAAAATATCCTCACGACACAGAATCCGTTGACATACTAAGTAATAACCGATGAATTTATATACTGATATAAATGATTTTGTTTTCTTGCCAGCACAATATATATATTATGCAAATTATATATACAGACTGATAACCATTTTATAGTATGTGGATACATAATTAGCTATTTTCATAATATATATTCAAAACTATTGCATAATAAATGTAATATAATATCTTGAAAAATTTCAGATGAATATGACAATGAAAATTATTTCAAATATAATTGGTACTATCATTCAGTTTTACATATTTACTAATATTTTATTTCTTTTTCTATAATAATATTTATTCATATATTAACAACTTTTATTGACAACTTTATTATATTAATAATTAAAAAACTAATAACGAAACTATAAATTTACCAATAATTTTACTTTATCTTGATGTTTAATTTATCAACAAATAAGCATTTTTGGAGTCGAAAATTAAATGTTTTTAATTAATTATTGATAAAAAATAAAAATATTTTAGTAACAAAATAATATGACATCTGTGTTGTCTTAAATGTATATTTTTTAATTTTATTATGTTTAAATCGTATTCCACCTTTTTATGATTTAATTTAATTTCATATTTATCGATTTATAAAATGTATATTGTGATATTTAAATTTAATTGAAAATTAATAATTATTTATTAATTTGGAAATATTATTAAAAGGAGACATCTGTGTATTATTTTAAAACTATACATTACGTCTGTTATTGAATTAAAAATATTCGTTTTACAAATATTAAATTATTTTACTTTTATACTAGTAAACTAATTGAAATATTAAATTATTCTCAATATATTTGTCGTAGTAATTTACAAAAGACGTGTATAAAAAATCTGTAAAAAAATCAATGATTCATTAGTCAAACCAATAAATTAATAGCAGCACATGTATATATTAAATTTTAAAAATGAAATCTAATTGCTGAAAAAAATAAAATACGGCTATAGATTAAAAAATATTTTTTAATCGAAAAGACGAAAATATATCAATAATAATAATTAAAAATTATAAAATATACTTTTTATAAAGCAGAAATTGATTTAAATACACTTTAAGTAAATAATTTCATTTTATAGTTAGTATATCATATGATAATATTTATGAACGATAAGATTTGAACGCTTTTCTATGTTTTCTTTGAAAATATGTATGTTGATTAATTTTATAGTTTTATTCCAGTGATACTCAAATAGTTTTTTTTTGATATAATATTGAGAAAAAGTTGAGAATCTGCGATTGTTTAAGTAATGTGAACCGTCAACGGCGCTACACGGGAGCATTCTTCGTTTAGCACGCGTGCGCTCTACACGATTTCACTTCAACACGATCGCCTTATTAAAATTGACGGCGGCCATCTTGTGTCTAGAATCGTGTTGTGCAAACGAAATGGGACGAAATCGTGACGCAGGCAATACGTCGAAAAAGCACAGAAAATCCATAACACTTCAGGTTAAAATGGACGTCATTAGACGTTTTGAGAGAGGAGAGCGTGTTGTAGACATAAGACGTGTAACCGGTCTGCACGAGGCAACATTAAGAACCATCAGGGCGAATGCGAAACAGATAAAAAAGAGTGTTAAAAATTCAACGTTTGATTGCGCAGCCAAAATCAGTCGTAAAAGATCGCCTGCTATCGAAACTATGGAGAAAGCATTAACGATCTGGCTTCAAAATCAGAAACATCAGAATACTTCTTTATCGTTGACGACCATACAGCAGAAAGCGATTGAATTATTCGAAGAATCCAAAGGCAAAAATGATACCAAATCGTTTGTGGCTAGTTTTGGATGGTTTGCAGGATTCAAAAAGAGGCACAACATCAAACATATCGACTTTTCCGGAGATTGTCTCGACATGGAATTCTCGGATGATTATGCAAAGCAGCTAAAAAATGTCATCTCACAGGGTGATTACACGTCGAAACAAGTGTTCAATATATCTGAAACTATATTATATTGGAAGACAAATAAGATAAAAAACGAATCTAGAGCTTCGAAAGACAGATGCACACTTGTTATGGGAGCTAATGCGGAGGGAGATTTCAAATTAAAACCGATGATGATTTACAATTGCGAAACACCTCAGGCTATTAAAAATATAAATAAAAAATATTTACCGGTATTATGGCGATTCAATTCAAAATCTCAACTAACCGAAGATATGTTCATTGATTATTTTAGCAATTATTTAGAAATAGAATTAAAAAAATACTGCGAAAGAGAAAATATAAATTTTAATATACTTTTAATACTTGATAATTCCGCTTCTTATCCAGTGGACGTCGTAGGACTGTCTCCATATATAAAAGTTGTATTTTTACCAGCAGGAACTGCTTCTTATCTTCAACCAATGGATAAAGGAATAATTGATGAATTTAAAACAAATTGTTTGAAGAATAGTGTAAATAGATTAATTGAACATACATCTACCAAAGGTAGATCATCCGTCAAAGAATTTTGGTTTAATTTTAATATTAAAAATATAATAGACGTTATAGCTGAAAGTTGGGATGGTGTAAATTCTAGTTCTCTAAATTCGTCCTGGAAAGCTTTATGGCCGGAATGTGTTCGATGTATCGTTGAAAGTAATATAGAAGTAAAAAGTGAAAAAGTTAAAAGTGACATTTTAAATTTATGTAAAGGAGCCGGATTTAACGAAACAGATATGGAAGACGTTAAAGAATTATTAGATGAACCTGAAGATACGGAAATCGTCACGGTAAAAACGGAAATAAACGATTACTACGACGAAGAGAATAAAGATGATAATCAAATATCTACGGATAAAATAATGCTCGCCTTAAATCATCTCGAGGAGTCCATGACGATTTTTAGAGAAGAAGATCCGAATGTTGAAAGAAGTTCAGCTGTGATAAATGCAATAAATGATGCAATCGATTGTTACAGACAGATGATTTATTCCAATTCTGAAATATGTTATAATATCGAAAATGTGAACGATCCCTTATAGAGTATCTATTTATATAATATTTTATTAATTAATTGTATAAATTATTATTAATAAATTGTTTATTTATTGTAAAAAATATATAATAGTATTTATAATTTATATTCTATACACTCTCAGTAACGCCACTGTTTTTTTTTTGAAATTGCTAAAGATATTTATTTTTCTTTACAATATATATGGTATATATCAAGATCGTAAAATTTTTTATTTATATTTTTAATTAATAAAAAATTACAATATTAAAAATTTAAAATACATGCTTTATTATAACTTTATAAATCAATGACGTATTTTTAAATTTTATTAAAAAAATATTTTTATGTTTAAAATTGAAAGTAAAAGTCTATATCAATTTAAATCAATACATAAAAAACATTTAATATATATAAAGAATTTGAACTCATATTTTTAATTAAAAATTATATATATATATATATATATATATATACACACACACACACATATATATATATATATATATGTATATATATATATATACATATATATATATATATATACATATATATATATATATATATATATATATATATATATATATATATATATTAGCATTGACTCCCTTGGTTACAGTAACGTTCACCGTAACGTTTCACTTTTATACACAACGCGTAAAAAAATAAATCTTTATATAAAAGCAGGGGTGTTTAATCTGGGGTGCGCGGTCGTCGACACGGTCGCGCCCCTCCAGTACGCTGATTTAGCCCGTAACAAACGTTAAAATCATTCAATATTGATCCTTAAAAACGTTCGTATTACGGTTGAAATTCATCTACGCTTCAAATCTATCATATGCGTACAATATGTCGAATGAGTGACTCAGTTTATTAATGTCTCGAAACAGTTTTCATTGCGACGCCGTTTAGGTTGATCGCATTTTTTTTCCTTGTGTTCTTTTTTTTAATTATTTATTAAAAAGGATAATTATTAAAAAAAAAAAATATATATATATATATATAATAGTAATTTAATTGTGTAGATGCATATTTTTCTGTTGATTTTATGTAAGTCAAAAGTGAAAATTTAAACTTAATTCATTTACAATTTAAAAAAAAGTTGAATTTAAAGTATATATATATATATATATATATATATATATATATATATATATATATATATATATATATATATATATATATATATATATATATATATATATATATATATATATATATAGTGAAATCAAATATATGTGAAAAATATAACAAAATACTGCCCCCTTTTTTACCATACAATTTAAAAAAGAAATGTTTTGTTTCGTTTTTCTCTACTATATCAATATTTATTTGCATATAAATATAAAACCATTATCAGCGTTTCTCAACATATTTAAATTGATTGGTATTTACATATTTTTACACTTAAATTCTCATATAACTGAATAATAATATAATACATTTTAATAATAAGTTTATATGAAAAATTTCCTTTACATATAAATTATTATCAAACTACTGATTTTAACCGCTAAATGCGGTAAAAATAATGTACATATTTGATTATACTAATTTATTTATCCAATAAAAATAATGATATATAGTGATATTTTTGTTAAAATTTTAGGATGATACCGATTGATCTATCATCTACAACATGCATTTACAAAGAAATGCTGAAGAAACATTTACAATTGATCTCATCGGACAATCGAAGAGATAATTTTATTTTAATTGAAAGACATTTATATATGGAAAACGCATGGATCGAATATAATAAAATGAAAGAAATTCAAACTGATAGTGATAATGAGAAAAGTTCACATTTAGAACTGTTAAATTATGTTTATAAAGGATGTGATTTGTATTATAGAAACTGTGATAAAAGTTGATCAATGGCATTTTGCAAAAAGCCAAAAATTGAGTGCTATATGAAAATACTTTTCTAGTCAGTACAAAGATTAATAATAATAATACACATGTGAATATTATTCATATATTTTATTAAATTACATAATGATTTAAATTAAATTAACATATTGAATAATAATAAAAAATGACTAGAAAATGGTAAATTAAAAAGTATTTCATAAATTATTATTTTATATCAAATAAATAGTCATTTTTTTCCTATAATTAATATTATGTCTAAGAACATGGAATTGTAATACTCAATTTAAATTGAGTTTTTTTATTATATATATATATATATATATATATATATATATATATATATATATATATATATATATATATATACACACATAAATATATTATTATAGATATTTTGATATGGCGCAAATTTGGCGCTGAAATATATTATCTTAAATTATCTAAATTATATATTTTATTTAATTTATATTATAGTCATGAAAACATGTTTTTTATGTGAAGTATAATTTAACTATTTTATAGAAATCTGAATATTTTATTATGTGATTCAATTGACAAATAACAAAATTTTTAGTGCAAATCTAACGAGATTTGAAACAATGATATATTATTTATAATCAACTCTAATCTTATATTTTAACAATATTTTGAATTAAATATTATTTTTCTATCTAATAAACAACAAATTGAAAACATGATATTTTTCGGTATTGAAGTTTAGAACTGGCTATTTTAGGCATCTCATAATTGACCCATGAAATATATCAGGTAATTATATAAATCAATTTTAATAATTGTTATTAGTAATAATACTAAGAAAAACGTAACACTGAAAACTTATGAACACAATTTTGAACATTTTAGAAATATATCATAAAATCTAAATTTAAAAAAAAAATAGAAAATGTCACACTGAAAAAAATAGAAAAATTAAAACACTACAACTTAAAACTAAATACCTTTAAAGTGTACTGTAAAAATGACTAGAAAAAAAGACTACAGACTTAAGAAAAAAAATTATGAATCTTTAAAAAATCATTATATTCTTTATATTCTATTAATGCCTTCGATTAATCTATTTCTTAGATTTATCATCATTGGATTATCACGAGATATACCCTGATTCATCAAATATTTCATTGTTTCCTGTGCACAGGCAATAAAACCTAGGGTTTTAGCATCGAAGTTACCAAGTTCGTCCAATGTACTATTATCATCATCATCGTCATCGTCATCATCATCATTATCATCGAAGAAATCTTGAATTTCTTCATCGCTATCAGATTCATCGTCGAAAGTATGAGCTCTTAACTCTTCCTGAAGAGCATTGATTTGTTCTATAGCCAAATCTATGGTTTCTCTCGATATAGGCTTATGTGATTTATCCAAAATACCATCCGAATTATTAATAGATCCACCAGCTAAACGTTCAGTTTCTTTTGCTTGCACTTTTTTTCTTGCTGAAACTTCATCATCCACATTGGACAAAGAATTGGAACTTAGATCTCTAATTGCAGCATTTGAATGTGACTCAATAGTGTTCAGTATAATGCTTTTATTGGTTTCATTCAATTCTTCATTACTATAAGTACGTTTCCGTTTACCCTTCTCCATTCCTACAAAATAAAATATAATTTAATACAATTGTTATATAACCTAATAAAACTAATAATTTAATGGTCCTTTAAGTTTTATTAGTCAGTGTTTATTCAGAGTTTGGTGGAAAGATTTTTTTAATAAATACAATTTAGAGAAAATTTATGCTGCATTCTGTCATATTAAAATATATATAAACCTGTGATTTAATTTTTGCGAATAATTTTTTTTTTCAATAAAAAAGATGCACACACACACACACACACACACACACACACACACATATATATATATATATATATACATACATATATATATATATATATATATATATTTATATATATATATATATATTTGATTCACAAATAAAATAGTTCGTTTTAAAAACTTTTCTTTAATTTTCTCAAAATAAAGAAAATTTTCTAAAACAATTCAGTAGAAGTTTTTTTATTAAAATATAAAATAATATTTCAATTTAAAAAATCGCCACTAAATCACAAAAACATATTATTACAAATATTAAATATTCACATCACACATAAAAACGAAAAAGATTGAGAATCACTGTACGCCTACGAATATAATTGATTTTTATTCAATTCATATATATATATATATATAATTTAACAACGCTCTACATATTTCGTGATATATTAAAACTTTATATATAGGTCAATGAATGATAAATATTATAAAACTAGTTATAATTAAATATATTATATGAAACACGTATAAATAGAAAAGTGTGAAAAAGTTGAAAACTTTTTATTAGTAGTCATCATTTTTTCTTTCGATATTATTTATATAATTATATAATAGATATACGATATTAAATAATAATAATATAATTTTAATTGTAGTATATAAATTAAATTAAAAAAAAAGTACTGTATATCTTAGTGAACAGTTTAAAAGAGGAGGGGGGGCAAAAATTCACAAACGATGCGCTTTCGAAGGGCGATTCTTAAACACTACTTTTAGTCTATATAAGGGGTGAATTTGAAGGGTGGGGATTCTAGGAGGGGGGTTCAGCTTCAGTTATCGAAGAACACCTGCGGAATGCGACCGGTCGCGCGAAGATAGACAGAAGAAGAGCGCTTGCTGTCTTCAGTTCAAAAGACAGGTGTCGAATGAGGGGCGGCGTCGCACACCCCCCTCGAAACTCACCACCCTTCGCTTCTGTTCCCCCCTCCTCTCCGGCGAGCATATGTGCCATACACGTAAGCTTTGTCTCTTTCTATTCGTTCGTACGTTGTGCACGCGACGGAGAAGGATGCGAGATTTGAACTGCGCTCTCGGTTCATCTCTTTCTATTGTATGGCATCAGAAGGAGACGCAGATAGCCGTATGCTGAGCGCTTTTTAGTAGGGCGACCATGCGTTTTGAGCGTCGTCAATACATTTTGTTCTCGTTAATAATTTAACGTTCGCCGTTATATTTTATATGAAACCGACAATTAAAAAAAAACATTATATATACTAATAATAAATAAATAAAATTATTTTTCAAATTCTAAACTATAAAATATAATTAATTAAATATATCATTTATATACTTTACATTCTTGCCAATTCGTAATATTAACCATTATAAATAGTCATATCTATTTATAAAATCGAAAATCAGTGATGTGTGAGCATTTTCGCATGACTGAATTTACATTGTATTAAAATGATTATGACTAAAACTAAGAAGTAACGATTCGATACACTTCACCTAAAACAATGAATGGATATAAATAATTAATCGATTCGGTTGCGTAATTCAGACGACATTACGCTAATCATATTCATATATTTGTTTTGTCTTTCTATATATATATATATATTTATATATAAAGATCAAAATCTAGTTTGAGCTAACAATCATATTTTATATTCATAGTATATAATATAATAATCATTTAATATAGAAAATATTTTTTTTATTATAATGAATTTAACTTAGTCTATACTTACATAATAAAATTTAATTTAAAAAATATTTATATAGTTTTACAAATACTATATATAAACCATCTCTATTTATCTACGAACTGCAGATTTATTGAATATACAGCGATAATTGCAGTGTTTTCAAATAAAAGAAATTCTGAATTTACATTAGTATTATGTGAAAACTTGCTCCGACGACAATAAAGGTATTACAAATGTTTCACATAGAACAAAGTCTTATAAATGTAAATAAAAATATAGCACAATTGTCTATAAAGTAAGCATCTCTTGTATTGATTATTTATTTCATAAAATTATTATTACTATTTACTCTTTATAAAAAAAAGTTATTTAAAGGTTGAGCTTAGAATTAATGATTCGATTCATCGTCGTCACGAAATGAAGGTTTTGTATCTGAAAAAATATTATCGATTCGGTATTATTCGGTTATGCCCTATTTCAATTATTTTATACTGTAGCCATTGTTCAATATGTATTATTTTTTTAATTGCATATTGAAACGTATCAACTACTGAAAGTTTTTAACGATACGGTTGCGAGTTGCATTATTCAAGGAGATGCAATACGTGGTTTTACGTTACCTTCCATAACATAGTATTTATTCATTAAAACGCTACGATTTTGATTTTTTTTTCCAATAAAGAATCTTTTCAATATATTTACAATTTCAGTATTCGGTTTTTATGAAAAAAATATATGATTTTTTAATTGAAAACGTATATAAAAAAATATTATATATTATAGTAATATAACGGACATATTTAACCGGCAACCTTTGAACTAAATAAGAACTAGAGCATACAGTTATAAGGTCTTACAAGATTTATAGAATCAATATTTTAATTATATTATATAAGATTAATTATATATTCTTTTTCATATAAATGTTTTCTTAGTGTATTATTATTTTAACATATTTTCATCTTGATAAATCGTTAGTATTGACTAAGTAGATTTTAATTTTAAGCGATTCTTATATATTCAAAGTGAGAAGAACGGTTCACTTTTTATTCATAAGAATGTACCAATTTATGGTGAATTATGGTTATACCCATATGCACAGCTGCTAGTCGTTTTCGGAAGCAGATGTTGGAGACGAAAGGTGCAGACCTGTCGCCATGTGCACATGAAATCGACCGGATTCCTCTCACCCTACAATTTATATTTATAATGTTTACGACAAAATCAATGCATGAGACTACATCACTAAGACGCATATAGATATTATAATACGACAGGATAAGTCATCTTTAAAATATAATCCTGATAGATCTTTTTTTTTCTCTATTACATTTTCAGAAAGCACAAAAATATGAATGAATTTTTGAAAAGATTGTGTTAAAAATATAAAATAAAGGCGCAAATTAAATTATTTTCAAGAACGAGTTAAATAATTTAAACATATTTTATAAATCAGCAAATATCTGTATGATAAATTTTTCATTATCTATTCAATATTTATACATTTTGGTGTTGAAGTCTGAATTATTTTAAAAAATTATAAAGCGATCAAAAGCTGGTGATTTTTAATTATTTATGCTATATAAATAAAAAATTTATGCTATATAAATAAAAAATAATAATATGTAATTTACGTATTTATTTTCTTTCGTTCTTTAATATGTATTTTAGTGTACCATATACAAGTAACAATAAAAAAATCTTTTTTTTTCTTTGCACACAATCCAAATACGGTCCTTTTTATTTATATATAATACACACACATACATGTACAAAAATTTCAGCAAATAGTTGAAAATATTAAAAAAGTAACTATACTTATATACAGGCACGCATTTCAGGAAATTACATAATATTTGTAACAAAAAAATACTCAAAACAACGAAAACGGATGGCGTATTAAGACTGATACATTAGGAAATAAAAAACATTAATACTATTTTATTTAGATTAACAATACTTTTTTTCATGTTTCTAAATGGTATACTATATGTGTGAGTGAGAGTGTGCTTAAAGCTAAATTCAATATCTAGGCTACATTTATTTTTATCAAATAATATATAAATAAACATATATATATATATATATATATATATATATATATATATATATATATATATATATATATATATATCACTATATAGTCGCCATTCCATTTCCACAAATAAATAAAAATACAAATTACAAATGAAAAAAAGCTAACAATGAGCAAAAAATATAAGTTGTAAAGTAAAAAAGAAATCGCGATCTTCTACCAGGATCAATTAGCATTTTATTCGCACCAAAAACAAAGTAAGTAAATATATAAAAGGAAATAAAAATATTACAAAATATGGAAGAAAAATAATGTTTCAAGTCATTTATTCATAACAAATATTAATTGCTACAGATTTTATATTTTCCTTATGAAAAAATATCAAAAAGTGAATTGATTAAAATGTGGAAACCTTAATAATATATTAAAAATTAGCAGATTTTTATTGATCTATTCTGTATGTTTACTGCAAAAAATAATTTTGAAGCTGTGGAAATTTAAAAATTAAATTTTTAATATAAAAACCGTCAAAAAAATAAAGAAAAATTTGGAGACTACAAATAATGGAAATATACACAATATATTTATATTTTTATACTACGTGGTTTGATGAATAAGTTATGTAAAATAAAATATACGATTCCATTAACAGCAATTAAAAAATAACAAAAAATTCACATATATGTTCCAAAAATTAAGATTATCTTTATTAAATTTTTGGGTTTTTCATAAAATTTCATGTATGTACAAAATTTCTGATTTTGTTGTAAATAATAAATATTCAAATAAAGCTACCAAATTCGTATTATTGAATAAAGTTTAAGGAAGACAATTTAAATAAGTCAGCCACAGAATCGTTATAAAAACAAGAGAAAAATATAAACAAACCAATTAATATTAAAGTGAAGAAAATATGAGAATTCAACAACATATTAAACGAATAAAAAAACAATTCATGAAATCACTAAACTAGAGGTAAATAAAAAGAAATTGAATGTAAAAAAAAACAATCATAAATAGAATCTTAAAATGTCAACATTAAATGAAAATTTTTCGATAATATAATATCTGACGACACTTATATAATACAAGACATTCCAAAAATTGAATTCAGTGGGAAAAAATGCATTCTAATGATATTTGGTTGTTATTAAAATTATATAATATTATTTTATAGCATCGAGCACAAAAACGAATGCAATTTTTGGAATTTTTCTGCAATATATCACATTTTAAAACGTTCATATTTTAAATACAAAACAATTTTTGTATCAAACTATACAAAAATAATCGATCTATGCAACATAGAAACTTATACATTATTTATTATTAATGTGCCAAAATTATAACTGAGATTGTTACTTATATTTTTTTTGCCTTTAGCTACATTTTTATAAAACAAATTTATTAAATATTCAAATATTTTTATCTGACACATTTAAAATTTATAATTTAATGACAGACAGTCCTTGACTTGTTAAGATTTTATATAAGACTATAATAATATAATATAAAGAAATCAACGCGAGGTATTTGCAGTATAAAGTTTAAATTTAATAAGGTGTTTTTTTGAGAATAAAGCCATTTGTTCTGCTTTTCGATAAAAATTGATTAAAATTTTACAAATAAATTTTCATCTCTATATGTTTATTTATATATGAATAACATCTAACATAAAACAAAATATAAGGAAAAAAAACAATAAGTTTTAATTAAATAATACTACAATCTGAAATAGTAGTGGAAATCTAAGTATGCTGAACAAACCAAAATAATATAAACCTATATTATAAGTTTAACGAGTTATAATATAAACAAATATAAGTCTTTATTGGGTGTATGCATATTTATACATTAAATTACATATTTATCGAAAATATGATGTATATATAATTTTATTGGAATAAATTTATCAAAATCTAGATATTATTAACAAAAATATGTTGTTTTAACTACGTTATGTAGTGTCAAGTAATAATAAAAATAATAAAAGGATTTTATTTTTGAAATAATTTTAATATTTAGGTTGAATAAATTGTTTTTTTTTTATATAAATAATCTATATATTTTTTGTGGAAAAAAATTCATACATAAGCCAAAGACCATCTGTATAATGTAAAATATATAAATATATTCTTTACTTTTTCATCATATATTTCAAAAAAAATGTTTAAAATAAAATTATAAATGAAATGAAAAATGTAGAAATGTATAAATTTAAATTATTCTCATAAATATTAATGATAAGCCACTGTTCACGCACTTCAGTTCTTTTACTTTCAATAAAAATATTTGTCAATTTAATTATATGATGACTCACAGCACTTTATATCATTGAAATGCACGACATTATAAGGAAAAATGATCTTATGATCAATTTTTTTTTAATTATGCATTGCAATCGTTCACAAATAGAACATCTTTGTTTTTAAGCCCCAATTCTTTAAGTGTTTTGGCATCGCCTGAGTTTTCCAACACTCTTTTTGGGAAATTAGTTGTTATTTCAAATTCCTCTGGTGACAATGGGTGACTAAATACGTAGTTATAAATATCCTATAAAAAAGTAATAAAACAACATCAAGTTTATGTTATAAAATGTTTTTGAAAACATTATTTTAATAATGAATTTAACGATTTTTATGACGACAGTAAAAAGATAAACTTACTATAAGACTGTCGCTACTGCTAAATCGTCTTTCTAATCGGGCACCACATGGAAGTTTAAAAAGAAATGATAAACTCTGTGGATCAGACACTGGTGGCTCGGCAGGAAGGCGAGATGCCATTTCTAATTTAGAATTTACAAGATCCTGAAATATTCGATGTCTATTAATAGTGTATTTTAATAATATTTTTAGCAATGAAAGACTAAAATTACTTACAATTTTTCGTTTTTCTTCCTGCTCCGCCAAATCGATCTCCATTTGACGTCGTCGAGCCTCTTCCTCGCTGGCTTCACGACGTCGACGTTCTTTTTCCTGATCAGCACGCAATGATTCTTCATAAGCTTCATCTTGCTGTGCACGTAAACTAGCTGTTAAACTTCTTTCATATCTGTAGAGAATATGAACTCGATAAATAAAAAAATAAATAAATAAAATATTATAAAGGAAAAAATATATTACCGATCGGCTCTTGCACGTACAAGATGAATTTCATTTTCACCCAAAACCTGTCTTAAACGTGACAGAAGTAACTCTGGAGAACAAGAGCCTTCGATACGTCCAACAATAGTCATTCGATTTTCTCTTAACACAACTACACAAATCAATGGATATTTTCTACCCGCACCGACAGATTGAGCTACCCGATAACCTTCGGGCGATTCCACAGAACAACCCCACATTAAAGTATTTTGATTGATATATTGTATTACAGTTGGATCCGAAAGTGTGTATCTAAAGGATTAAAACATATAAACAAGTAAATATAATTATATAATTTAGAAAAACTAAAAATGATATTTCTTACAAATTTTAAAACCAATTTCAGTTAAATTGAGTAAATAAAATTTTAATACAAAATTATGATTATTTTACTGAAAAATAATGCAATAAAAGAAGTTATTTACTAATTAAAGGAAAAAATAAGATAATAAAATTTAATCGAATGAATAAAATGAATTTTAAATTTATATATAAAATTTAAGTAAAGCTATTAAAATGGAAACCTGCAAAAATTTGGCGTATCTGAAGCGTTGTCGGAATGAAGATAAACTAATAAAAACTTTAGTTCTTGTTTAGCGTCATTTAAAGCTTGAGAATATGTTCCTTGGTAAAAAACTGGATGAGGACTATAGCGTGCTGAATATGCGTTAATAAAACCCATAACATCGCCAAGAGGATCGGTAACGACTGCAACGGAACACGATAAATAATAAGATTATTTTCATCATAAATTATTGTACTTATGAAATAATAAACTTTTGATTAACTTACTTCGTCTTTCATCGCCTCTAAATAAACTAAATAAAATACTCGGTATCGTAGACACTAAATTATAACACACAGAAAAAACAAAATTTACTACAAAAACAAATAATCCCTTGATTCCCCTCCTTGCGCTAGGATCGGGATCATCGTTGTCAGAAAATATTTGTTGAGCTATGTGATCTTTAACGACCGCCGGGGGTCTAGCTTCGGTAGCGAACAAAGAAGGTCTGCCTTCGCGTATATTTAGCTGCTCCTGAATAGCCACCTGCAAAAAAATATATTTCATCAACAACTAATTATATTTATATATATGAACAATTTATACAAAGATAATTGGAGTTATGGGTAGCATTACTTGCGATGAAGTTCAATAAGATGTCTATCTATTTATAATATAAAGTAAATATTTCTCATTATACGTGAACATAATAAATTATAACTTTACACTGCAATCGATTTTGCAATCGCTATCTTTAATATTAACGACAAAAGATAAATATATGTTATATAAATATTGTCATTGAAAACTAATTAAATATTTGCAATGCACATGAATATACGTAAAAACGCATATATCTGTTTCGATATATATTTTTGAAACAAAGTAATGCGGAACTTCTTTCCATTACTTAATGATATGACAAGGACCGTTTGACGTCGTTAATGCTAAATTAGCGTACAATGAAGACGAAAATGAAAACTAAATCACTGGAGAATGACGAATCGGCGATATTATTTAACGGACTTTTTACGATCGATAGAGTCGTTTTAAACTGTCACTATAAGTACTTAAGTCAATAATCATTAGGAATTTAACATTGCCGTAAAGTTCCATTTTGCAGATAAGCGATAATTTAGACGAAGGGATAAAAATACAAACGGACAGAGATTCGTTTGACAAATTGGGAAAAGACGGCAACGACGACGAAAAACGAAAGCGCGAGACGCGGAACGACGTTGATTTTTTCGGAATGACGCTGCAAAATGCCAACGAAGAGACTATTGGTAAAAACTTATCGATCAAATTATCGACATGTGTTAGAGTGTACGAGACGATTGCGAAATAATATGAAACGAAAAGCGAGATAGAAAACGACGATCGACCTCGAGATCCCATCGGTGCCTGTGGAGAACGTCTCTGCAAACGCTGAGATCGTCGATTCCGGTGAGATCTTGGAACTGCAGCAGTTTGGCCATTTGGTCCGAGGAGAGGCCCAGCGACGAAGACGACATCTCGCCACCGGCCAACGTATCGCTTTTTATTCACAATATTCACCGAAAGAAGACGACCAACGTCTCGAGAACGCACACGACTAGCGACCGTACCGTACATCAAACGGCGCTGCCAACCTTCTCGCGTGACGCACTATTGCCAATCTCGACACTCTTACCAATTTTTACACAATATTTTCTTATGTCCATTGGCAAAATAGTGAAAAACTTTATTTATTAAAACCTTTATGACGATTATGACTATTTTAGCAAATAGTAGGGCCAATTAGGCGTTAATTTTAAACGATTTTTAATTTATACGCGCCTAAAAAAATGAAATATATTGGTTGTTTTCAGAATTACATTATTATTTTTTTAAATAATACTCGATGAGGTTAATAAATTTAATAAAAGAATTTAAAACCATTAACTGTCCTTCTTTTTTTGAATTGTCATCCTTTCTAAAAAAAAAAAAATTCCTTTAGTATTTTGATGCAAAAGTTGATATTGAATATTTTTATACTAAAAATCTTTTTTTTTTAAATAATCAATTTTATTCGGTTTCCATTTAAGACAATTTTCATCGCATCCCACTATTCACCGTAAAAAAGATGTTCACCATAATTAAATGTATGTGTTATGATACTAAATTTTATAAACGAAATATATAACATTTTAAATAATACAAAATAAAAACATTGTCATAGTGTCAGGTTTCATTTAAAATTACGTATAAGACTAATGTTTAACATAATATGTGACAAAAACAATAAGAATATAGCTAAATGAGTTTAAAAAGTGGCGACATAATATTGATATACGAATGAAATACTAAATCATAATTAGCAACAAATGAGTGCAAAGGGTTAAATTTCAGTAAAATATTTTGTCGTTTCCATCTATAAAAGCATATGAAAAAAATATTCCTTTCGAATTTTTTTATATTTATTATTATTCGATTTGTGGTTAATTTAAATATAATAGTTACAATATTAAATTGTTATTTTTTTACTCGATAAGATTAACAATTAATCCTTAAAATATATTTTTTTTAATTAAATAACATAATATAATTAATGCTCTCTTTATATAATGCGTTCGTAAATATTTCTTTTTTAATTTATTCACGTTAAATAACATAAATAATAAGTATTTTATGATGAAACGAATTTATTTATTATTATGAAACTTCACGATAAAAATCATACGTACGATAAAACTTCATAATAAGTAAATAAATACAGGTAAAAGAGGTCAAAATAATAAACGGGTTCAAATTAATAAATGGAGGGCATTAAAATCATGAAAAATTAAAGTATGATGTATAATATTTTATATTTGTCACTGTTTTATTTTATATTAAATTTTTAATCATTTTTTTAAACGACAATCAATTATCCAATTTATTTCAATATTATTTAACGATTTTCATAAAATAGTCAAATTATATATTTAAATTGATTAATGATTATTTCATAATATAATTCATATTTTATATTATAAATAATAAAATATTTCTTTAAATAACATATTTTAAATAATAATCTGGAAAAATATTTATTTTTTTTAGATTTCCTTTTTAGTTTATAAGATCTTTTATTATTTAGGCCATTTTAAATATTTTACCCTCAATACTTACTATAATATTAAGATTACTTTTATTATCCAAACGATTTCTCTATATTTTTATAAATAGGAGGGTAGAAATTCACACAGTTTCCCATAATTACACATCAAATCTCTCGTTTAAAGGACTTACCTTGATAATATCTGCCTTAACAACATCCATCAGTATCATCGATAGCGAATTTGGAAATGTTTTTGATGTTAATGCTAATTGCATCAATAACATATTATAAAGTTCTTTTCTCCCTGTTCTCTGATGAAAACTTGTAATTCAAATTTATTAATTGTTGGGATATCTTATATGAAGGAAAAGAAAAATATCTTATTTTTGCAAAAACATTATAATTAAAAGAATAGATTTACTTAATATTTTAATAAAAAAGAAGAAGAATAATGAAATGTTTATGAAAATGAGGAATTAAAGTAAATGAAAGTATTAAAATATGGAAAGTTTTAAAAATTCAATTTATTATAGAAAAATATATTATTTGAAATATTTTATATAAAATAAAAAAACCACATTATTTTGGTTACTTATATCGTACAATTAGATTGAATAAATTGATAAAAATTATATTTTAATAATGTACGTGTGGCTTTTAATATCGATAGAACAAGTTGTTTATATTTTGATAATTGAAATGTAATATCAAAGTCGTAGACCACAAACGTTAGGAGGAAATAGATGAGGTTTTGCACTCTTTCTTAACTTCCACCACGATTATAATAGAAATTGTTTTCAACGTGCACACGACACCATATTCATAAGCCTATTTATATTGAACGAGTTTTTCTTTGGATTATCAAACTCCTTCCGGTCGTTAGTGTAGTAAGATATATTTAGAGGTACTAATCTTCTACTATTATAATTTAATTTATATTATATATATATATATATATATATTAAATGTATTTCAGAGAAGTTGAAGAATTCTCAGAATGACGGCTAATAAAAACGACCTTCTTTTACTTTTTGATCGTCCATCCGAACCTGTATTTGTACCAAAAGGTGATGAAAAGGCCGTTTTTGATGTGCCCGATAAGTTTTTGGTATGTTTTTTTTTCTTTTATACTTCTTATAAGAATTTTAAAATATTTTTATTATATAAATGTATTCAATTTTAGTCCGACCGTTATCGTCCCATAGGACCCCAGTTGACAAGTAGATTCGATGCTGATGCTGGAAAAAGGATTCCCGTTAAAAATATTTCAATTCCTAACTTAAATGTACCACTTCAATTGAAACGCAGAGATATTTTTTCTCTGTTTATTCCAAAACACAGACAAATGGCTGGAAAACTTATTGATATTTTTATGGGTATTTTTTTTTTGTTTTAGAACAATCGCTATTAATTATTAAAATAATCTAAATTACTTACAAATTTACCAATTATTAATTTTAGGTTTAAGGAATGTTGACGATCTTCAATCAGTGGCTGTTTACTGCCGTGATCGTATTAATCCTTATATGTTCAATTATTGTTTGTCTGTCGCATTATTGCATAGGTATTAAAAGTGACCTAACATTTTAAATTATTTTTTAATGTTTTTTTTATTGATTTATTTAAAATTTTAGAGAAGATACTAGAGATTTAAATGTCCCAAGTTTCATTCAATCATTCCCTGATAAATACATAGATAGCGCTGTATTTTCAAGAGCTCGAGAAGAAGCAACGGTTGTACCTGAAGGATCAAGGGTAATATATTTAAATATAATTATTATTAATATTTACATTATTTTAAAATATTTATTATTTTATTAATTTTTATAGGAACCAATTATAATTCCTAAAGATTACACAGCCTCAGATTTAGATGAAGAGCATCGCGTGGCATATTTCCGTGAAGATATGGGTATTAATTTACATCACTGGCATTGGCATTTAGTTTATCCATTCGAATCAGCTACTCCAAACATTGTTAACAAAGATAGGAGAGGAGAACTATTTTATTATATGCATCAACAAGTAGTTGCCAGGTATGTAGTTCTTCATAATTATATACAATATTCATAATATTGTATAAAATATATTTTTTTGTTATTATAGATACAATTTCGAACGCTTCTCAAATAATTTGGGAAGAGTGAGACGACTTAATGATTTACGTCAACCAATTCCTGAAGCATATTTCCCTAAAATGGATTCTCTTGTTGCAAGTAGAGCTTGGCCACCAAGGTAAATAATATAAATGAAAGTAATATATTACTAATTATTTTAGAAAAAATATTTTTTTTATGCTGAAACAAACATTTCATTTTATTTTTAAGATTTGCAAATACCCGTTTAACAGATATTAACAGATCAATTGATCAAATACGTCTTGATATCACTGAATTGGAACAATGGAGAGACCGTTTTAGAGCAGCTATCCAACAGGGATATGTTTTGGATGTACGTTAATTTATTTTTTGTTATATGTATTATTATCTAAAATGAAATGAATTTTTATATTGTCATTAATAGAGAAACAACCGACGAATTGAATTGGATGAAATGGGCGGTATTGATGTACTTGGAAATATAATGGAATCTTCATCTTTAAGTCCAAACAGAGCTTTCTATGGAGATTTACATAATATGGGCCATGTATTAATCGCCCTATCTCACGATCCTGACCACAGACATCTTGTGAGTTTCACATTTATAAAAATATAATAATCATAATTTTATATTACAGTTATATTTCAATAATATTTATTTTTCAGGAAACATTCAGTGTAATGGGAGATTCTGGTACAGCCATGAGAGATCCTATATTCTACAGATGGCACGCGTACGTTGACGATTTGTTCCAACTTCATAAGGGTTCACTTCCCACATATACTGTAGCAAGGGTATTTTTTAGTGATAGTGATATTTTAAATATAAAATACTATTAAATTAACTGTATTAATTAAATTAACTGTATTTTAGCTTGACTTCCCTGGTATAACCGTTTCGAATGTACAAGTTGAAGTCCAAGGAGGACAACCAAACCGTTTCCAAACATATTGGCAACAGAGTGATATTGATTTATCTAGAGGAATGGACTTTACTCCAAGAGGATCTGTGTTTGCTCGTTTTACGCATTTGCAACATCAACCATTCTCATATAAGTAATACTTTTATAATAATTTTTCATATCATCATAATATTCATCATTTATATTCATATATTATTCAATTATTTTAGTATTACTGTAAACAATGCAACAGGAGCAGAAACCAGAGGTACAGTAAGAATCTTCATGGCTCCTAAAAATGATGAAAGAGGCTTACCAATGACATTCCGTGAACAACGACTTTTAATGGTTGAACTTGACAAATTCGCCGTTCCATGTAAATATATATTTCAATATACAATATATATTAAAAAATATTTTATGTATGTGTACTATTTATATATTTTTTTATAGTGAGAAGTGGGCAAAATAATATTAGAAGAACTTCGAACGAGTCGTCCGTAACAATTCCATTCGAGCGTACATTTAGAAATCTTGATCAAAATCGTCCAGCACAAGGTACTGCAGAAGAACAAGAATTCAATTTCTGCGGTTGTGGTTGGCCAAATCACATGCTAATTCCTAAAGGTACACCACAGGGAATGCCTGCAGAACTATTTGTAATGGTTTCAAACTTTGCTGATGACAACGTAAGTAATTTTACTAATATTAATTTCATTATAAACATCTTCTAAAGGATTAACATATATTTTTAAATTATAGATTGAACAAGATTTGGTAGGCACGTGTAATGATTCAGCCAGTTATTGTGGAATTCGTGATAGAAGATATCCAGATAGAAGAAGTATGGGATATCCATTTGATAGAGCACCAAGACAAGGAGCAGATACTTTGGCAGATTTTCTCACTCCAAATATGAGAGTTCAAGATGTTACTATTCAATTCACAGACAGAACTGTTCCTAGAGGAAACAGAAATTAATCTCCTTATTTTTGTATTTTGACCCAAAAATGGCTCTGAAACTGATTATGATTAATGTATATATATTTATATATTAAGATTCTCAGACTTATTTATACTAGGTTATATTTATGTTACATAGTTTAAAATTAGTTGTACTTTGATATAGAAATCAATTTAATTAATGGAAATACCTTGTATTTCAACTATATATTTATTATAAAATATAAAGCCAGTTGACTTAAGATTTCGTTTTATTATATATACAAAACATTTAATTTAAAATCCTTTAATAACATACCATACGTACAATATTAATATTTTGTATGATTCCAATTAAGCTTCTTTGAATGATTAAAAAGAAATGTTATGAAAGTGAAATCAGTATTCATTAAAAACGAATACCAATTTTATTAAAAATTAATACTGCTTTAAATCAAATACCCAATTGGATGTGTTCAACAATTCATAACATATGTCCTGAGGACTTCTGGTTCCCTATAGATTGTTTAAATATTTCATGATCAAAGGTTAATAAAACAAATGTTTGTAAAAAAACATACGTTTATTATTATTACTTAAATACACATTGTAAAATTATCGTTTAACTTTTTTACGACGTAATTTATTATCATTCATGGGACGTTTTCTTTTATTTCGCCCTACAAACAGATCTAAAATAGAAAAATAATAAATTAAAATTCGTAAATCAATAGTTTTTATTTAACAGTTGATGGTTTTAATTTTTTATTTACTATAAAAAAAAATCTGAATAGGAAATAAAAATATTTACAAGATACATAAAACAGCAATATAAAAAATCTTTCCATTAAATAATTCCTTCATTCAAATATTATTTCTACTGAGAATTTTTTAATATAAAATAATACTTTGAATACAGTTTTAATAATTGTATATATAAAATGCATACCTTGTTCTGGTTCTTCACCAACTTCTTTGCGGTAGTATTCTGCATCATCGTCATCCTCCATACCTCCAGTTTCTTTAAGCGATTCTGCCGCAGCGATATTCATTAATCTAAGAATTGCACATTTAAGAATTTAAAATAAGTTAGCATCAAATAAATTAAGACTGATAAATATTTTCAACCTCTGAGTCTCTGTTTCTTCCTTCTTTTTCTTTATTCCATCTAGTGATTTTTGTTTGTGTTCTTCTTTTCGAACTTCTTTCTTCTTTATATTTTCTTGTTGTGTTTTTCTCAACTTTTCTTTCAATTTTCTAATAAAAAAATATAATATTTAAAAAAAAAACAAAAAAATTCTGTAGAAAAAAAAATAAGTATATTTACTTATTAGCTTCACGCTTTTTTCGTATCAATTCTTTTTCTTCTTCTGTTTTATGAATATATTCATGAAATAGGACTTCACCATCCATTAAGCCATCTTCAATTTTTATTAACTGTAACGTTAATCTAGGACCTAATTCATGAAGTCGAACAGCAGATTGAGTATTAGCTCTAGCACCTCTACTACTTAGTTCTTGAGGTAAAACAACCTGAGCAATAGGATCATCTTCTTGTTCGCTTTCTGACAGCATACCGGCTCTATAACAAATATTGTATGTTTTGAAGATATATAATAATATGACACGTAATATAAAATATTTGAAACATGTATTACTTTTCAAAAAACTCAGAAATATCACCACATCGGCTTAAATCGGGTACTTTACCCTGAACAATTTTTTTCGTTCCTTTAGTAAGCCCAGTGGGACACATTTTAATATAGTAGTGACGAAAATCAACTAATTTTGTTTCTGGGTTATAATTTAACAATACACATCGTTTAACTGTTTTCAATTGCACCTAAAATTATTAAGAAAAATGAAAGGTGATAAGGAAACAAAAAAATAAGAAACATTTAACTTGAGAAAAATGTAAAATGTACATTTGAAACATTAATTGTGGGGAACATATTTTGGAACATGTTTGTCATTAATTTTAAATGCATTCCTTCTCCTGAGAAACTATTCATAACAATCAAAGGGGAGGTGCGAAAAGCTTTTCTTAGAAAATATTGTTTTTTCAAACTAGAAATAACATCTTTAATAAATGAATAATTATGAACTTTGAAGGTCAGTGTGGGACCCCTGGGTAATCTTGCAATTTTTAAATGTAATCCAATATTTGTAGTGCTAAATATACACATATGAGAGACATGGAGATATCCAGCTACAGATACAAAATCTTTTACACTGTTATTTTTTCTTTCCTAAAAAAATGAAATTTATTATTTTGTTTTGAAAAATAATTGAAACAAAAATTGATACATATAATAAAAGAAAAACCTTAAGTTGAGTTGCAGTAAAAGGTTCCATAACAAGTCTGAAATCCTTGGTTAATTCAGTTGTATGTTTCGAAGGTAAGCCACGATGAATGACAAATGAATGTGGAGCTTTAGTAAGATATTCTGGTTCAGGCGCTGCTTTCGCTATTTTGTTCTTACGAGAACATCGTCCTTTTCGACGACCGTGTCTGCGACCCATTTTAATCTAGCTTGTACTTACACTCACTACACAAATTAATTATAATATTTCTATAGTTATACACGTAAATCTACTTTTTAAAATGCAAGAAAGTATTTCTGTGCGCCTAACCTGCCAAACCTTACTTGACATCTGACTTTCAAAACACGTGCGATTTTGGCCTTAAAACCGTCAACCCAGCTTACGACATTTTCTTCGTTTTTTTACCCATGATAAGTCTGAGTCGACGACCTCGAATAAAATATATTATTTCAAAAATAATACTTGCGATAACTTTTTAAAAATTATATTATTTTTAAAAAAATAAGAAAAAAATATTAGATATATTAATTACTATTACAACCACTTAAGAAATATTATAAAGTACTACTCTTTAATATATGAAAAAAATAACAACTGACTATTTAAAATATTTATTAGAATTTTCAGATATATTCGTGTATAATAGTCATATATTTACTACTATATGACTATTATATAATATTAACTTAAAAAGTTTAATTAAAAATATTATTTAAAAATGCTTCAATATAAAATTTGAATTACTTTATGTATCAAATTAACATAAAGACAATAAAAGTTATTTTTCATATATTACAACTTAAACTTGACTATAAACTATGAATAGAAAAAACTAAATAAATCAAATATATATCAGTATTATTTTGTAAATATTGTGTTTTTAAAATCGATTTTTTTCAAAGTCTAGTCATTAACTTGATTTTAAAGTATTATTTTTTAATCATAATATTTCACTTATGGTTTTGGTAAAAACAATGGCTATTAAGATCAAGCGTATTTACATAATATAGATGGATCATGGTCGTATTATTAATAATTAATCTAAAAGAAAGTGTCAAAATATTTGTTTTAGGTTATTATTTATTTTTCTATATATTTGCGTCGTAGCTGAATCATATATCTTTTATTATATTTAACGCCTGCTATTGAAGAATATTGTAATATTTGATTTATTTGTATTGTAAATTCGTGCAATGACTATTTGCCGTTATTTTCAACAAGGTTGCTGTAGATATGGTAATTCGTGTCGATTTGAACATACATATTCACAAAATTATGGTAATCAAAGTAAGTTTTATTTATTTTTATTAATCATAATACTTTATTATTTGTTTACTTTTTGGTATATTATATGTTTTATTTTCTAGATCAGCAACGATCCAACAACAACATATTTAAAATTGTAAATCAACCACAAAATAATGTTACAACAGAGCAGCTCATTAACCAAGTTACATCAGATACCAACGCTGCTTTTATGGGCCATCAGTGGTGTTTAAGTAGTTATTGTCCATTTAAATTTAAACCAAATTTTCCCGGTATGATAGATATATCACCGGAAGAAGTCCGATGGCAAATGTATGAAGCACGAATAAATGGAACGCTACCTCAAGTGGTAATATATTTTTTGTTTGTAAAAGTAACCTATACTAAAGAGTTATTTTCTTTTAATTTTATTACTTATATTTTCAATGCTAATGCCAAATTTACATATCAAAATATGTTTATAATAAATTTCAAGTATTAGATAATATATATAAATACTTTTCTAAAAAAAAATACTATTCTATCAGGTAATCTTATATTACGCTCTCTTATTAATGTGATGTATTATTAAAAGAATATTATCTTTGTAAAACTACATTTATTAAAGGTTTTATTGAAAAATTATTTACAAATATCAAAATGCGACTTGTTAATATTAGATAAATATTTTCCTGACATGTTTAATAACTTTATTTTTTTTAGGAAACTCAAATATCGCAACATACAGCTGCGGCTTTAGAAAAATTAAAAATACTATCAAAACCATCAGGATCGATAATAAATATAATCGAAAGTTTATATAGAAATGAAACACCGCAAGATCCATTTGTAAATAGTGCAATAGATTATAATCAAAATGCCAATAGTTTTGGTAGTAGTAACACAAATGTGCAGAATCAAAATGTATTTGGTAATACTATGCAAAATAGCACAGCCGCAAGTTCTCTATTTGCTGAAGCTGCAAAAAACCTTTTTCAAACTCCGTCAACAACAAATACTTTTGGTCCATCTGATGTTTTTGCTAAACCAATACAAAATAATAATTTTTCAACATTTGGAAATGGATTTAATCAACAAACATCTACTATTGATAACAGTTCAATACAACAACCTTCTGTGTTTGGACCCAATACGAATTTAGGAAATACTAATCACAGTAATAATATATTTAGTCAGGCTCAATCCCAAAGCGGAATTTCACCAGCTGCACTATTTGCTAGCGCGAATAACGCTTTAAGTCAGTCCGTTTCTTCTTCAGAAAATATTTTTAGTCAAGGAAATAATGCATTAACTACTTCTAATATTGCTGAAAATGTTTTTGCTGTTCAAAATCCATTCGGTACTCAAACGTCCAATCCTTTTCAAGCATCGTCATCCAATAATATATTTGGGAATACAACTAATAATAGTTCCGTTGTGGCCAACGTTAATCCATTTGAAAATCAGACAAATGCAAATGTTAATCTTGAAATATACTCTAAATTAGAAGATCTTACAGAAGAAGATTTGACTGCATATAAAAGTGATTCGTTTCTTCCCGGTCAGATTCCTGAAGTTCCACCTCCTTTAGAATTATGTGATTAAAGGTATTTTGTTCATAAATAAAAATAGTGATAATTTTATTGTTATATGTATTAATTATATAATAAATTGTAAAAAAAATAATTTAAAACAAAACATACAAAAATATTTTACTCAAATAAATTTTGCTGAATTTTTTATTTACAATTCATAAAAGTAAAAACTGAAAATAATTAACGATAAAAAATAAAATTAGAGGTTTTACAATTTATATTATTTAGTTTGATAATTTATATAATTATTATTTAAATACGGCAATATCTAATGTAACGTGGTAATTAAAATACAGTAGAAAATTGTTTTAATTATTCTATATAAAATATAATTTTATTGTTGTTCAATATAACATATCAATAGCAAAAGTATTTTTATTTTCAGGGATTTTGCACTTTGATAAATAATATATTAATGGCTTTATACCATACTAAACTTCAACTATTCCACGTTACAACAAATATTTAAAACTAGATTTACAAACCAAAAATAAATAGGTGAAATCACATATTAGGTAGATTCGTCAAAGTAGGCATTATATCTAAGTAATGTAGAAAAATCACGTTGCCTAAAACAAATTTTGTTAAATTTACCTAATTGACATATTTAAAAAAAAAAGTAAATTCGATAACTTTCTGAGCCATATTGAAAATCGTATCAATATTAAAACTTTATTAATGCTTTATAGATCTTGTTATATAAGAATGTGGATTAAATAAAGTTTATTCCAAGTAAGATAACAATGGATGTCAAAATATTTGCAAGAATTCTAAAATATCCAAGGTGTATAGAGCTATATTTATGTCGAACATAAATTGAAAAATTATAAGTTTGTGTTTTAAAAAATTACAGTAATTTTTCTACTACTTTATTACCCATTTGAGTAATTTGCAATTTTCAATTCAAATTAATAATATTTTATAAATTACACAGGAGTATATGGAGTTTTCAGTGATTTAATATATACAATAAACCAGATTTGTCATGCAGGATGCATTTGTAGAAAGATTCTTATGAAACAAAAATATAATCCGTGTAACATAAAGCCAATGTTGTTTGTAATATATTAAAAATTATGTGTATATATATATATATATATATATATATATATATATATATATATATATATATATATATATATATATATATATATACATTAATACAAAGTACGCTATATATATAATATACCCTGGTAATTAAAATTAATCTTCTTCACTTGAAGAAGATGTATCTGCTCGTTCTCTTTGACTTTTCAACCACAACTCATCGAAATCATCTCGAACACCATGATGACAAATGATACTATCTGTCGTGTTAGAAGATTTATCAATTTGACTCTTTTCCCAAGCATAATCAAACGGGTAATTGGAAATTTTTTGTTCTTCTTGTTCTTCTTCAGATTTTGGGAATATTTTACGTACTGGAGGTCCTTTAGATCTCATACTTTCTAACTGAGCTAAATCTTTTCCTTCTATACCTGTAATATGCTCAAATAATTCTTCAGCGCTTTTAACTCCGGGTACACCTTTATTACCGAAAAACTAAAAAAGAAAATATTAAAAAAAATATCATTAAATATATATCAGTTTATAAAAAAGTACTCACTTTACTAATGTTAGTACAATCTCTAAGAAGAAATTCTAAGCCACTTGGATGTTGCGGTTCAATAGATTGTGAAACATCTATAAACCAACATTTGTCATTGTGCCATAAAATATTGTATTCTGATAAATCTGCATGAATTAAATGACCTTCGTTGTACATTTTATGCATCGCTGTTACAATTTCATCATAAGCCACAATCAACTCTGCATCTGTCATATCGGCGTCTTTGATTTTTGGAGCCGCTATTCGATTTTTACCAATAAACGATAAGATCAAAATATGCTTTTTCAAATATATAACTTCGGGACAGTTAATACCAATTTTTTGCATTCTTACAAGATTATGCATTTCTTTTTCGGCCCACATATGTATAATTTTACGCGGATTTAGTTTGCGAAATCTGTCTTTAAATCTGTAATCATCTTTAATATATTTGTCTCTAGTCTTAAATTCATTTAACGTAGTCTTAAATATCTTTATGGCGCATTCTGCGGGAATCAATTTTTCTGGATAAGATGGATCACCGTCACAATGCAGTACAAGAGATTCCTTACCTGTCGCTATAATACCGTTGACGTTTTCTAACATGCCATTAGAAACGAATTTGTGGAGCAACAATTTTGTGGACGTGTCAACGCCCATTTCTGCTGTAATGTGATTATCTTTTCTATTCAACAATCGATTTCGTTTCGATTCTTCAGATCTTGAATAGGCTCTAAGACTATTGAAAACTTTATTGGAGAGTTGCATGTCGAAAGCGGCTCCGTCTCCGGTTTGAAATTCGGGAGGAAAAGCCATAACTTTGCAGGCGTTTTTACGAGCGGTTAAAGTCATGTCATGTTTGGTAACTACTTTACCATCTTGAAATTTGTATCCACATCGTGGTATATCGGCGAGGTCTTTTTCATTATATTCATATGTGTCAAAATCTCTTTCGTGCTCCCTTTGTGCGATTTCTTCTTCGGGTTCGGCTACCGAATGTTCCAATGGTATCCTATATTTGTAAAGGCCGTTTCGCTTCTTTTCGCTATTCTTAACTTGATCTTGGTATTCTTGATCGAATTGGCATTGTAATATTTGGGCTATAACTAGATCCGAATCGTAGAATTCGGCTTCGGGTCCCGATTGTAATTTTTGAATGAGTTCGGCAGGTAATTCGGCGTTTTCCACGTTGGAACAGACGTTAGTGGCGGCCACTTTTTTTGCAAATTTGATATCTTCCTTGCGTTGAAGATGAGAAGCTAGTTGCTCGGACATTATATCATCAAGGTTGGTCGCCGTGGTCGACGGCACTGCCGTAATGTTGCCCCACGCAGCAGCCATACTATTGCACCACTCGACCAACAACCGTGCAATACAACTTGACCCCCGACCGATCACCCGCGTCAGCTGTTCACAACTTGGCCTTAATGTTTTCTATTACAACCAGTAAAAAATGTCAAAACATATATTTTTTAACTATAAAAAAAATAAAGCTTTAACGTTCATTTCACATAAATTTTCTTATATTTACTTTATTTTTAAAGTCATAAAAATAATTTCAAATTAATTTTTTTTAATCGATAATTTCCGATTACAAATAATTTTTATTTTATATAAAGGTAAACTCCGTAAGGGGTTCGCAGGGACTCATAAGAGCTCCTTGTTAAAAATTTCGAAAATTTGCGAGTCTAATTTTGTTTATTTTTTTTTATTAAAGTAAATAATTATATTATATGTATTTAATTAACATTAGTTTTGTTTTTTTGTCAATTGTGCGATAAATTATAAAAGTACTAGTTTATACAATTTTCAAAACAAAAAAAGAAGGCCTTTTAAAAATTATATAACTTACTACTGGGTACAATTGTTTTGAGAATTTTATTATTTTTAATATGTAAAATTTGATAGTGTAATTTATAGATTATTATGCTATTTAAAAAATATTTTGAAATATTAAATAAAATTAAAAATTATTGTAATATAGAAAAAATCATACGTTATCATCATTAAAAAAAGTTTTATTACAAATAATTTGTACTGATAATGTTATGTAATTGGTTGTTTTAAAATAGTTTAAAAATAATTATCATTATAATGAATTTATTTGATTCTTAAATTTATCAGATTTTATTTTATAATGATTGATAGTTTATAATAAAATCTATACATATATATATATGATTATAAAAATAAGGTAGCATTAAAATGTGACTCCAGCGGCGGCGGCGGCGCCTAACATTAGCAATTTTTATATCATAATGTAATGTCTTAGATGTAAGATAAACAATTAAAATTTTAGGAAATATTATGTTTTAACTATTAAATTAAAAATCTATAAAAAAAAAACACGTTGAATTTTTAAACCATTTACTTATAGTTAAAAAAAAAGTAAAATGTATCGAACTAATAATTAATTTCCTGAAAGTTTATCAGATTTCGGTTTTACACTATTATTGACATTTAAAAAATATTATCTATACTTAATTAAAATAATATGAAATTTCTTTTATTTTCAATTTACAAAAAAAATAAATAAACGTTTTTTTAATATAAAAAAACGATTACGTAAAATTAATATTCTTGCTAGATTCACTGAAACAATAGACTTCACTTTCCAATTAGATCTACCAAAACAAAATCCGATACCAAAATCTAATTGCAAAGATATATATATATATATATATATATATATATATATA
This sequence comes from Leptonema lineaticorne, assembly GCA_024500535.1. Taxonomy (NCBI): domain Eukaryota; kingdom Metazoa; phylum Arthropoda; class Insecta; order Trichoptera; family Hydropsychidae; genus Leptonema; species Leptonema lineaticorne. Next base: position 7,210,182 of record JANIJI010000004.1, on the reverse strand, counting down.
TATATATATATATATCACATTATACGCATATTTTACTAATGAGAAACAAAAAAAAATATAATAATAAAAGTTCCGTGTTATCTTATTGAACGATTTCCACATTATCTAAAATAATGAAAGTTTAATTTAGTTTAGTTAAACAGATAAAAACATGTGGGAGAGGGGCGCAGCTGGTTCTCATTCGAGACTGCATTCGAACTCAAACAGTGATCTTGGGTTCGCCGTTTCGGTGTATCGTCTTCGAGCGAATATTTTCCACGACAATTATCGTCGTTTTCGAAACCATCAGGTGAACGATAATAATAAAATCATAATCAGTACTATATATATATATATATATATATATTTTTTTAATTATTTGTTCAAGTGGTATATTATTTTGAAAGTGTACATCGCATTTTCATCGTTTCTCTCTCTTTATATATATTTATATATAAAAGTATTTTTTTAAAACAATTTCGTTTACATGTTTTTATATTTTTCGATATTATCGATTTGTTTTTATGATATGAAAGTTGAAATCGGATCTTCTTTATTTTTGGATATAAATTCAATTGGTTCAACGAGTCTTATTGGGATGTACCTTTAACCGGTGCTCCTTTACCTGGACTAACGAATGCCCTTAGGGAACGTATAAATTGCTATGGTCATTCAATGCAAATCATTATATATATATATATATATATATATATATATATATATATATATATATATATACATACATATATTACCACTGAGTTCATATATGTTATCATCAAAGGCTTTATTTATTTATTTTTATTTAATATAAGTGTGGGATTGACATTTTGATTTTATTTAAGTCGATTTGAATATTTAGTGCTTAAATTTTATAGTGGGATGTGATTTGTCATTTAAAACATTCTTTATGATAGATATTGATTTCATTTTTTTATAAATTCATATATCATTAGTGTTTATTAAACAATAAAATATGAAAATGAAAATAAAATTTCCATGAAGAAAAATGTTCAATTTATGTCTACATTGGTTTTTTTGTCGTTATAAAATGTATATATTTTATTTAATTGATTATAAATAAGTTTACCATACTGTGAATTTTATTTTATTATATTTACATATATTGGGAGTTTAAATATGAAAATATGATAATTATAAGTATGCTCCATCTGCATATATAACCTTCAGTCATCTTTTAGACGATTTATGGATTTGTCGACTTAAGAAATCCTGATCTTTTTATCAATTCCCTTGTAAGATCTGACTGTATCGTCAGAAATAAGTGATAATTTAATATATATATATATATATATATATATATATATATATATATATATATATATATATATATATCTGACAAATAATGTGTGTATGTGAATATATTAAATTTCATATGAACAATTAAAATGCAGTGTCATTTCATAATTTATAAAAACAGATTATTTGAATAAAAAAACATGTTGAGATCTGGTTTCATGTGAAAATTTTACTACATTTGTTGAAATCAACCTTTAAAATCGCCTCCTCCGCGTCTTGTATTTGCATATTTAGTGATATAATATATATTTATAAGTATTTTATTCCACGATATGTATACATATATAAAAAAAAAGTTATGCAGTTTTTTCTACTTGCACAAAATTGGCCATGTTCCTATATAACAGGTCGTCGAATACATTAGCATAAAATTAAAATCCAAACACATTTATCACCAACTAATCCAAATTACAGTTAGGTGTGTTAAAAATAAAAATGTGGTCATGATTTTTAAAATTTTGCACATATGTAAAAATTGAACATCACAGTTTAATCCTTCATCGAGAACAAATATAGTTTATATACACATTTTTTAACAATGGCTTAATGTTGTTATTATTAGATCTGTTGATTTCTTATTTCTTAAGATTCAGAAGTTTAACTCTTTCTGTCTCTTTATAAAATTTTATGTAGATTATTTTTTCATTTATAGATTTATTGACTATAATGTAAACAACTATATTATGATAAGATCTTCTTCAATGATCTGCCTAAAATCATCTCTATATCTTTTATTATATTTTGTTTTTAATTTTCTAATTATAGCAAAATTCTATAAATTTTCATAAATCCACTATTAAATTTCAAGATTTTTTAAATGTTGAAATAATTTCAAAAAACTGAAAATTTCATTTTTTTTAATATTTATACATAATACATTGTTGTATTGTATGGTTAAAAAGAAATTGCTTGCATAAAAATGACCATTGACCTCTCTTTTAAATTGAGAAACACTGATTTAGTTTTTTATAGTCTAGTAATCAATACACGTCTATCCTTGAGATATTTTCTTCTTAATGATTTCACATATCACTATATAATAATTGATGATGATGATAATGATGCAAACTTTCTTGTTAGATTCGCGTACATATCATAATGATATGTGACTTTTTTGAAAACAAAAATACATTTTTTTTCCAAATATTATTGAATACATCTTTCACACATCTATAGCGTCTATTGCGACCATAATTCCTTTCAATTTCATCGAATACCGTCCATACTGTCTTGATCGAAATGTTGCGATGCACCGATCCACTTCCATCTCATCTGATGACTTCTGAACAAGGTTGCCGACCCTTTCTTCATATTTCGTCTTTTAAAAAAAAAAAATCCGGTCTAATATCGCTATACAAAAACAACACACAAAGAACTTTGACATGCCACAATGCCACAACATGCCACAAGACCACACGGTTGCCCACACGTGAGCCTTATTTGGACACGTTGTCATCATTATCGACGACCAACGCAGGAAAGATACAACATTTGCGAATCGTTCACCTCGGAATTCATCATTCTGATGATGTTATTCTCATTATTTTTTTTTTATGTTCTTCCTTATTCAACGGTTTTTTTTTACGTTTTTAATTTCTAGTATTTAAACATTAAATGTGCAAATTTGTATATAGTATTTGTATATAGAATCCAAGATCTCATTTACCATTATACATGAATTTTGATTTAAACATATATTTTCTTAATCTATAATTGCCCTAAAAATTATAAATTCAAGCAACGAGCTCAGTTCATTCTAGTGACATTGTTTATACGTTTTCCTTTCTTCTCTAAAATAACTAAGAAAATTAAGAATCGGAAAATTATTATTTATAATCATATTATAGTATAATAACATAACATGTAAAATAATTTTGATAATTAAGATTTCGACAATATAAAATTTTAAAATATAATCAAATATCTCAGTACTTAGATCATTTAAAAAGAAAAAGAAGAAGTTAAAGGAAAATTTTATTGATTTTTCAAAAGATAACACTAAAGTTAAAATATTAAGATATACTTTCCTAAATATTATTGTGTATATATAACGATAACTGACATTAAAAATTACTTTAAATTTTATTACAAAAAGAAAATTTGAAAAAAAAAGACTCGGGCCCACGTCGGATAATAGCGCTGATAACTTGTTACGTATTATTATTTTATTTCTAACAGTCAAAGTCAGAAAAAAAAGGAAATTAATTTTAAAATCTGATAATTTTCTGTGAGAATATAAATAAACCGACTGGTCACGCATTTTTTCTTCATTTTGAATCGCGCGCGTGAATTTTGATTCAGTAATTTTTTTACGAAGAAAAAAAATGTTAAATTGAATAATTTTATTGTGTGACGGATGAAAAATTGTCGTTTTTAATACAAAAGACAATTGTATTGTTTATTATTATTATTATTATTATTTTAATCTATTATATTAGGAATGTTTATTCTGTTTTCATTAAATACGGAATGACAAGTTAGTAAATTTATTTGTAAGTTGTTATCCAATTAACGTTTGTAATTTATATTGTATTTGTTGTATTTTAATTTGCATTGATTAGTTTATAAATAATATCTATAGTATAATTAAATCGTATTGCTTTCTTACTTTTAATATTTATACTTATAATATTTTTTCTTTCAAAAAGATTATCTTTAAGATAATAATTTGGGTAATTATTACTTTTTTTTTTGCTTTATAACCATTGTTCATACTGAAGTGCGATATAATGAATGTCGCCTTAATGGAAACGATTTATAAAACATTTTTATTATTTTTTTCTTTCAGATTTCTGATGTCATCATTTTCAAAGGCGGCTGCAATCATCTCAACTTGGTCTACTCATTATATTTATTGACAATGATTTTCAGCGGTTGTTAAAGTGTTAGTTATAATATTGTTTTGTGAATTTAAAGACATTAAATAAATTACGATACGAATAAAATATATATATATATATATATATATATATATACGATATCGTCATTGAGCATCGTCAGTTTCCAAAATGGCAATCTTCAGGCGGACAACACTCATCTTTATGATTGCATGCTGTTTTTTACCATCATGGACCCATGCTAAGGGTGAGCGAACTTAATTTTATTTATATTATAAACAACAGAAATAAAAATATCTGAAATTTTTTAATGATTTTATAATTAAAATTTATTTCGAAAAAATTTTATCTCAAAATTATTTTAGGATATATAAATTTATTTTATTATTTTTCATAGAAAAAAATATTCATCTGAGCGTATGAATTTAATATGACGATCTTAATTTCGTTGAACAGAGTGTAAAAAATAAAAATACTAGATTTTATAATAAATATTAAGTCTTAAAAAAAATGACATCATATTTTAAATTTAGAAATCAGATACGAATTGAATGTTTATCGACGACCGTTTTTTTTTTTTTTGCTTTTTGCTCATTGCCGTAATAATAATATAAACTCGTAACCTTTTTTGTAACTACATATACTGTGAAAATGCCAAGTCTTCGGTTTATTTACCTTATTTCTATAAACTAAAATGGTAATTGAACTCGGAACCGGCAGTATGTTAATCAAACACATAACCGCTCTGTCATGTGGATGCCTCGGTGAATTATATCGCAATTTTCGCATTAAAAACGTCGGATTTTAATAAAACCAGTGCCTCTGTACACACACACACACACATATATATATATATATATATATATATATATATTGCGCATAGTCCATTAATCGAATTTTAACGACGCACCATTATTATCGTATATCGAGAATAAATATAAAAACAAAAATAAATCACGATAAAAAATCCGCTATAGTTGAACCGATCCGATTGTGACGTGATTTTTTTTTATTTTTTATTTATTTTTGGTCAAATTATTTTCGCGCTCAAAATTCTCAATTATTTAGTTTTCGATGAGCGTTAATTACATAATTAGATAAAATCGAATTTTAATAGATTTTTTTACCGACTTTAGGATTTTTAAAAAATTGTAAAAATCTTCGATTTATATATTTTCATATCAGAATTATTAGTCTTTCGTATATATATGTATACATATATGAGACCGGTTTTTGCTCATATATACCGAGCAAAACGGTGAGTCATCCCGCAAGTGTGGGATTCGAACCTGAATCCTGGAGGCCGCAACGCCTTCGTATCAAAGGCCGCACGCAAGCCTTTCACTCCATAAAAATATATATATATATATATTTATTTACTCATATTATTGATTGCGCACTTTGTATTGTCTTTTTGATATTTACATTTACCATTTTTCTTGAACTAAATTTTATATATATTTTTTTTTTGAAATAAAATCGACTACAGTTTTATCATATAATTATAAAAAAAATATAATTAATGATATTGAGTTTAATATTATTCTGCATTTATGTAAATAATACAAATATCTTGATGTTGGATTCGAACTTTAGATTACCGGATTATTATGAATTCGGTAACAATAATTAATTTTCTATAAGTGTTTTGTGTTGGTTTTTAAATATGTTTTTTTTTTCATTTCAATTTCCTTTTGTTACCACTTTAATGAAAATAAGTATTCTTTCGTTTAATGCAGCATCGCCATTGTTTTTATTATCTCAACCCTAACATGATCATAATATGAATTTTCATCATCGTACACCGTAACAAATTATAATATACACGTAGTTTTTCCAGCAATTTTAATTAATATACAAGTTCTAACATCGAATTAATCATTTTAATTTATTATAGATCAAGAGAAAAACGCATCACAATGAACAGAATATTAAATACATTTTTTTTCTATGAAGTTTATAATGAGCAACCCATTATAATTTTATTATGTCGTTAAAAATAAATACAATTCGCCCCCTTTTAAAAGATCAGTAAACCAAATGACAAATAAAATTCTTAATATTGACACATGAAATATGTTCTTTAAGATTTAATCAAATAGTTTTCTGATATCCTTCATAATTAATAAATAAATGAAAGTTATCATTTTATTTAGATTTTATTTCATATAAAATAATGAAATAATCCAAAATCAATGACTGCTCATTAATGGATGTTTACTGTTTTTTTTTATTCGTCAAATTGCGTTTGTCGGCTGCAAATACACACACACACACACAAGCAATAAATTAAATAATAAACTGTACAGTTATTTTCAATATATGGCGAAGCGAATTTCCATCGTCTTCCGGGCACTTCTGAATCTGAAGTCCGACGATGGTTTTCTTCAGCAGAACAGGACGTCGAGGTCATTTGCTCAATAAGGAATTCTCCGATGATAATGTCTTGAACCATTGAAATTTATACGAGCGTTTCAAATGCCGCGATTTTAATGCGCAAAATGCGAAATATCGACGTTTATAACCGTGGCTGTGTGTTTATAACGTTTTTACTATTGCTATTGTATATAATGCATATAATATGGTGTTATAAAATTATTGATGATTAAACCATAATTTTATCGTAATAATATCACTATATAATGACGAGTTCAGTTTTCTTGATATTTACTATAGAAAATTGTACTAAATTTTAAAATATTTAAAATACAAAATATATATATATAAATATAAAATTCACAGCACACTAAGGCATAAAAAAATTTTAGCTTAAAAGGCCACATACAATTTTAAGATCTTAGATTCCTCATTCTTGGTGTAAACTTTTGTATTATATAATAAAACGACGTTGATTACCGACCAACAATCTGAAGAATGACAATAACAAGGTGTCGATTACCACATAAAACAGGGGTAATACTCAGATTTACACTATTATTATAGAATGATCGTCTATTAACGGAACATCAACCACTAGAAATGATTCATAATAACTTCCTACTTTACACATTGATCGAATAAAATTTATTTCCACTTTGCAAACCACCCGATTGATGCCACGTAGCAAACGTCAATTACTATATATATAAAATCGAAAAGGGGTAACGATCAGATTATGGTGTTGTTATTCGATCGTTCTCCAGCACCATAATCTTCGGTCACACCTTCGTCTATATTATCGTCTGAAGAATCGTTAATTAGTCTAGAATGAGAATTTACATACTGAACGGTTGCGGCGAATCGCATCCGAACACCGTAATATAAAAGACGAGATTGTTCCGTTAAAAAGTACGATTTTTTTTTCGTTTATTACGATTTTAACGTATTGTACGTACGTAGATTTGTTGTTGTTGTTGTTATTGTTGTTATTATTATTATTATTATTGTTTGGTTGTTTTGTTTTTATTTTTAGATTATTATTTATAATGTATATATAATTGTTCGCGCGAGCAACGTGCCGAAAGTTTAACCGTTCATAACGTGATTTTCGTCAGAATATTTTAATGTAGATTAATTGTTTTGATGGTTCAAAATTGATAATTTTTACAACATTATCGCACTTTGATATAAACAATGTCACAATTTAATAGATGAATCGCTACGATATAATTCAAAATTTTTATATCGATTTTTTTTTTTGACAATTGAAGAAAATTTCTCTCGATGAAAAACATTATTTTCAAAGAATACCATCGCAACACATTGGTTGCGAAGCACTGACCTACGATATATTTTTGCGAAAGTTGAACTTCTAAATATTTTTAGGTGACCTCCATGATTCTTGACATTTATTCCTTATAGAATTATTTTTAAATACTTGAAAAGAAAAAAAATAGTATTTTTAATATAAAAATTCATTAAAAAATAATATGAATTTTGAATAAAAAAAAATATAAAATAATATTATGAATAATACCTATCATTTCCGGTTTTCTAATTGTTATGTAAAATTTTGAAATACTTGATTCGGTGACAAGTTTTTTTTTACCATGATTCACTTCATAGATGATTTTATATCGGGAAATGTTCATTTAGCTCAGATCCACAGCCTTGTAACACACGAGACGTGGTCGAACGTTACAAAACTGTTATTTGTATTCGAAAAATGTTACTATTGGCCTTCAAGAACGCAAATACGGCCATGCATGTTGAATACAAATGTCGATTTATTTTTATACATTTAGAAATGGTGATATGGTGGCTGTTGAAAAACCGCAGTTGCGACTAATCCTATAAATTTGAAAAAGTGATGCAATATTTTTATTATTCATGTGGCGATAGTTTCAGATTCGAATCTAAGATGTAATTGTGAGATTGATATAAAGAAAATTTTAAAGCGGTGGTTTCTAAATTAGATATTTTTTAATGATAGAATAGAATAAATTGAAACACTATAATTATTTATATTTAAATATCTAAAATTTTGCTCAGATATTCATAATAAATAATAAACGTCGTGTATTATATAAGTCTTTTTGTTATACGTAAAATACGACATTTGAGAAGTGCAGATCGGAAAAATCTATCGAGATATAACCGGGTCAACTCAACCTAGGCGACCATTAGACGTTTTGTGTTGTGTGTGATAGAGAAAGGTGGCGATTTTATTATAAATACGAAAGAGATGGTTGAAAATCGAAAGTCACTTGACATTTTTATACAATATTTTGCGAGACCTTGTCGTGACGAATGCACATACACACATGTCATTGTTCGAAATTTATCGATGAACAATATTGAAATTATGTCCCGTTCTATTTGTCTAACATCTGTTTTAATCCTACATAATATTTTATCATAATTTAAGATTTTTTTTAGATTCAAATAAATTGATCAAAATACTCAATTATATATAAACTTATATATGTTAAATATAAAATTCTAAAAGTTTTGTGTACAAGTGAATTAATTTAAATATATCTATTTCCGTGATATTTTTAAATTATTTAGAAAATTTCCAAATATAATATTTATGTATGTCATAATTACTGTTTATCTAGATCAAGAGGAAATCATGGTTTTATTTTCGTATATGTATTATAAATTTGTATTCATAGCATTTATTATTTTTAATCTAAAATTACTGTCATAGAATAGTAAAATATTTTATGACCCAGACCTAACCCAATTTACTTCCGTTAAAAGTTAAATAATATGTATATAAAATAAACGAAAAAAAAAATGAGACCATATAAATAAAGGATGATTTTTATCGTTTTAATTAAACAAAAAGTAATTCAATTATGTTTATAAATTATTATTATATTTTAATACCATTGATTTCACTGGAAAAACTTTATACTTTGTGAATAAAAATTGTTAATATAATATCATCGTATTAATTAGCATAATTATATTTTTGTAAAAATCGGTACAGTTTTTTCGGACCGTATGTATAGCGCGTAAAAAAAAATTTAACATCACGTCACGTCACGTTACGTCATAACGAATCACGTCGGTCAGTGCCGCTTATATTCGCCATATACCGGAAATGCGTGCGTGCACATTCAAAACCAACGGATTACAACGGCCACTGACTCGTTGGTTTCGGTTCACGTGCTCGAAATGGACACCCCTGCTTGCCAACGGGAACGATCCGTGATTGCCTTGTAGAGCAGTCGTATTTAAATTGCGATTCGCGGACCGTCCGCGGAACGCTTACCATTCGTGACACGAACGACTTGATATACATTTTCTTAATATAATCATTTTAAAAATTTCAATCTAAACAACTATTTATTTTGACCTATCAGTGGAATTTTTAAATATTTTTCAAATTATGCCAAATGTGCCAAACCAAAATATGCACAATACATATTTTTTATTCATATATTATATTTTAATCAATATATTTAAAAAAATATTTAACACTACAATGATGAATTTGAAAAATACTGTCTTAGATATTGTTGTTAATGGTAGCGATGTTATTATGCTTGCATTCGATGTTCGTTTTGTTGTTGTTGTTGTTACGCACTGATTTGCGCTTCGATTCGACGCCCCACCCCCCTCTCGCGATAAAACGTGAACGCAACTGCAATTAAATACATTTCGAAACCGTAATAATAATTTATATTATTTACATTTTAATGTATCCGTAAAATAGGCGATCACGTGCGAGATGTAATCTGCGTGCGACATATCGTATGTTTTACAACACTAGCCGAACGCCATCTAGGAGAATTTCATAGAACTGTACATTCCGTTAAGAACAACGTGCGTGCGCTCACTTGTTTACATGTCATTTTCAGGGGTTAATTACGCATTTTGTATATGAATTGTAATTGTGCAGATCATTTTAACGGCAATGAGTGACTAGTTCATTAGGTGTATTATTTTATAATGAACAGTTTAAATATACCGTCATATGACTTGGTAAACAAAAATAACAGTGACGAAGTATTCCACTTTCTAACTGATAATAATGTTATAGGTATATACAATATATAATATTTCTTATATTCAAATCATATATAATTTAAAGATAAATATTTCAAGATTTTAATGTTGTATATGATAATAAATTTTGTTCACATATACCCTTTATGTCTTTTGAATATCATCACGTATAACATATCATCTTCTTTACAAAGAAATAGAGAAAATGATATGGTATTATCACGAATACACGATATTCTAAATCTCATCACGTCCGTTTTATATTCATCATGCACACCTTTACAAATATTAACCACATAACGTATATTATATATTTTTTAATGAACTATATAAACATTAGAGCATTTGCCATATGTTGTTATTTGTATGTTTATATATATATATATTTCGTTGATTGAGTCATTAAGCGAGAGAGAAAAAACGATTCAAAACATTTATAACAATCGCTCTGGACGCGGCTTAATATCGTAATCCATCATGCGTTAATTAACTCCAGAACGATAGGCATCGTTCATAATAATTGAAGGTGGTATGCATTAAATACTTTTAATGGCCATGCATTTAAAGTTACATAGACATCTGATGAACGAACATGGAACTCTTACATAATTTTGCCATTTCACATATGATTTTTTGGTTTTTTTCTAAATTTTCATAAAGCGTTCTGAGATAGTTGACATGTGACATATATAGTATTTTTATGCACTTGTATCCTTCAGTCATCCATAATATATATATATATATATATATATATATATATATATATATATATATATATAAGAAATTACCTCTCTCTTTTGTCCAAGTGAACGTATAATCTAAACCGTGCGAAGTGCAATCAGGTCAATAGATTACAACGAGCACTATTGTTAAAGTGAGTTATTTTTTTGGGAAATATCGAAATAAATGTTCAATGTTGGTGGGTGGGTCGGTGGGAGGGGAGGGGCACGGCTTTTTACTATAAAAGGGAAACGAGGGGAGGCGGGGTTGGGACGAGGAGAGCGGGTTCTGAAAATTAACATTTATATAACGTTCACGAAAACGTTATCTTTACTATCGATCTTTGTTGTCTTGTTGTAGTGAAATTGGTATAATGATCGTGATACCGCTAAATTTCTGAATTACTGGCCATTGATTGTAATAAATAAGGTTTTTTTAATACTGTAAAAAAAACATTTTTTTTATTATTATTTTTGCCAAGCGAAATTAGAACGGATTTCGCGTTCTTCATTTTCTTTTCTTAATATGGCGTCAGCGTTAAAAAAAAATGTGTTAATATCATGTTAAACCCCTTAAGGAATTAACACTTTTAAAATATTTATATACAGGTGTTGGTGTGTATGTGTGTAATCATTAAGTTGAAGCATTAAAAACAATCACCAATTTCATCTTAATTCTCGAAACAAATAGAAACTAATTTTTTATATATGATAAAAAATAATAATACGAGTATAAGCACATAATTATTGTATACCTTAAAAGCGATACTTTTTTTTGGGTCGTACTGTATTTTTATATATAAAATATAATATTATATTATAGTAGAAATGCGCTCACGTTCCAATTTCGAGAATCACGACGTTAAACAGTTCATTTTTTCGCATAATAAATTTATTCTTTATATATATATATTATTGTATAAATATTATAATATAAGATAATAATATAAGGTCACCGCCATATTGATTGCGATCGACTTCTATAAATACGTTCTCTTTTATTTAAGTTCAATATATACATAAAAGTATTGCCAAATCGAAATATTTACATCATATACTTTGATTTAATGGAAAATACGGCCATTTTTAGGTATATTAACTTCTTATGATGAAATGAAACTTATTTTGAATAATATCAGAAAAAAAAAACACTCCTAATAAGATTTGAATAATATAGTGGTGAAATAACCCTTCAATTTTTCACTTATTTTGGGTATATAAATTTTTTTCTTCTAAACTTTCTTATATTATTACACGAAAAAGTTTCATATAAAACATTTTTTTTACATTTTGAATGTAAATGGAAAAAAGTTCTTAACGACCTTAAAAGAATCGCAATTTATCATTTGAAAAACAATAGTTTACAACGAAATAGATTGTAAATTTAATATTTTTATGTTTTAGTTTTTCTAAAATGAATTTTCTATAATATAGTAAAAGCTATGAGACTGTGTCACTCGCATCTATGTGCAACCACTGTGACCAAGGCCCGAAGATTATATAATATATGTATGTCAGCAGACATTATAAATGCGAATACCGGAATCTTGTTCAGATTAACTGTTATTGTATTCTATTAATTTCACACGCCCTTTTTTTTCTCTTCATTGATCGCTTATTGTAATCACATATCGATGTAAAACATTGTATTATATATAATATATTGAATTAATTATATAGCACAACATTAACTATTTACTATTTTTATATATTCTTTTCATTTAAAATTTTATATGAAATATTGTATAATCTTATATATATATATATATATATATATATTTTTTTTTTTTCAACGTTTATATATCTAATTTTATATTCAAAATATAAAAGGTATATTTTATATGTACATATTTGATTATAAAATCACCAAAAGTGATTTTATATAGTTATTTATTACTTAATGGTTTTAAAAATGTAGATAAATCACATTATAGAAAGTACAAATTTTGACTGAAAAAAAAACAGTACAAATTATTCAGCTTTAATCTATTTCAATACAAGAATGAAAAATGTCGTATGTCAGTGTTTCTTAACTGTTGTGTTGCGAAACAAAACTATATATATATATATATATATATATATATATATATATATATATATATATATATATATAATGCATCGTAAAAAATTGGATATAATTTTGCACACGGCTATTTTTTTTTTGAAAACGGTAAAGAACGATTTTGTTTTTGTTTTATTCAAATGTGTGGATGCGGCTCCACAATGGAGTCGTATTTTCTCCAATTTTCTCGTTTATTTCTGTTTGCGATTTTTGTTTTGTATCTATTTCCACATCCAACACTGTTTTCAATACAAGTGCATAATTAGCACGACCCAGTTTTGCATGTTTCTTATTTGATTTACGCACACTTTTAATTATGATTATAATTGTTACGAACGTGGGAAACGTTGATGTGATTTATCCGATTTTATAAATTTAATGAATAGAATTGAAAAAGTGAGATATTTTTAAATCTAGGTATATATTTAAACGCATTCATATAATTGCTTTATGTACATTTTTAGATTATTGTCTTTTTATATGATATAAAAAAAGGCAATAATCTAAATTAAGAAAATAGAAAAAATCAATTTTAAACAATATTTTAAACAAAACCTTGTCAATTCTATTATATATTTATATATCCTTATAAATCGGGTTACTTTTATTATATGTAATCTTCAATTTTTGAAAATATAAAAATGAAATTTAATGTACAGTCGATGGAAAATTCATTTTCATGTATATAATATGCATTATTTGAATTTCAAACATATCAATAAAAATAGAATCGTGAGAAAACGCCTTAATAATGAACAATAACGACTTTAATTAAGTATTAAATGCGATTTTTACCCTTTGTAAATTCCATGAAAGACGGGAATGATTTATTTATGCTCTCGACAATATTCATCAATTATCATTATTAACTGTTTTTTTTTCACGAACAAGGATCGCGGCGAAGCCTTCAACTTTGAGTTGAGTTAACTGATTCATAATTAATGGCTCACATCTTCGTGTACAAAGATTACGTTGTAATTGCGCACTTTTATTGCGGCGATGCAACAGGAGGAAAAATAAAAAAAAGATACCCGCGACCTGTTAATGTTAATGGACTCTGCCTTTTTAACACACTATCTAGATTCGTACCGTGATAATGTATGGTATATGTCGGATGCGACCTTAGTTAAATTATAAAAACACACACACACACACACACACATATATATATATATATATATATCTTATCTTATAAAAATTGTTTAATTTGTCAATTGTTCTTCGTGTAATTGCTGCGACGTCGATTATTATCAATTATATCTGAAGGTTCTTTTTACTCTTATTATGAGGTCGTTTTCATTATCATGAGACGATAGGTTGAAGTATAATTTTTAAAATTCTAAATATACTCAAATTTTGCAAATTATTTTTTTTATATTATAAAAAAACACGTTTCAACGTTTTATTAGCAATAGAAATAAGGTCATTATAGAAGTCAAAATGAAACTATTACGTTGTTTAAATTGCAGCTGAAAAAATAAAACTCAATAATAGGACTGGTCTAGTAAAAAAAAAACTTGTTTATTTTTGAACGCATAAAAATAGTTTAAAGGTTAAAAGTTTACAATGATCCGTTAAAATTTGCATGCGACCGGTTATTTAGGTTTTTTTTTTCATATGTATACTAAGACACCGCTTTTGAAATAAATAAAAATGAAACATTTTCAAGTAATTGAAAATATTTGAAAATTTTAATTACAGAAAACGTTTCTGTTTTTATATGTAATATGTTAGAATATTATAGAATACAGAAATTAAATAAATATACAGGAAATTCTTTTTCACACATTTCATTAAAATGCGTAGATTTATTAAATAATTTTTTTTGAAGGTAAAATTAAAAAAAATTAAAATTAGAAAATTTTATTATTGTTTTTTTATGATGCATTAATTATTTTTTAATATAAAATAAATATAATGCAAACGGAGTCCTACTGTACAATTTTCCTAGAACGACATTATCTTATAAAATGATAGAAAAAAAAATAAAACTAAATCGGAGATTCGAACGAGCGGATCAGTCGCAAAACCCGATCAATGACTTCGCATCATTTTACATCAAATTTACCGCGAGACTTTATCATCCATCAATAATAGTTCCAAGCGATTGCATCCATCGAAAAGTGCTTAATTAACCGTTTAGAGACCGCAATTAACGAATTATCGCCTAATTAATTCAGAAAGAGAAACAATATGTCGATCGTTTTATTTCACTCCGAAAACTTTTAATTAATGATTCTACGTTTTTTTTTTGATGTTCGATTTTTTCCGTGTTTTTTTTTTCCTTCATTATCATCATTATTATTATTATTGTTAATAATTATGTCTTTGTAAAAAAAATATGACGTGTAACGGAATTGGCGAATATGTCGGTTAATTTTGACTATCTACACCACCGTGAAAAATTTACTTCGCTCTAGTAAACTTTTGTAGTACTATTATATTATCGTTGCTCCTTTTATTTATGACACGTTGTGTTTATAAAAATGCGCCTTTCACGATATATTTAATATGAAACCTGAATTATTACAATAGAAGACGTTACGCACGAATAGAGAAACACGCACACACGTATATAGAAAAAAGTATAAATCAAAATTTTCCAAAGTATTCTATCAAAATATATCTATTATTTTCAACGTATATAAAAATATTATTTTCAAAGTATATCAATTATTCAGTGACTTGTTATACATAAAAATATTAAATATAAGCACGTTGATATTTTAAAAAGTGTTACCGAGAATCATCTGTAAAAGTGGATCAACATACGCAATTGTAATATAATTATAGTAGTTAACTACCGTATTTCGAATTTCAGATATTTTCCATATTCGGCATCGTTTGAGTGTTATTATCATCATTAAAAAAAATACAAACATATGTATATGTATCATAAGATTTAATGCAGGATACGTTTTACGTTTTTAATGCATTAAAATGATATATATATATATATATATATATATAATTTTTAGTTCTTTATACTTAAATATAGAAGTTGTTCGTCTATTTAGGGTCAAAAGCGAGGAAGTTGAGCTCTAATAGACGTCAGCATTTCAAATTATATTTAGTTGTACGTGGAAATGATTAGCTATTAGAGTTATTGCATATGTTGCATAATTTATAGATTTCTTCTGTAACATACTGGTTCATAAATCCTGTTCTATAATGTGAATGTATGTATAATATATATATATATATATATATATATATATATATATATATATATATATATATATATATATATATATATATATATATATATAGTTACAGAAATTGATAAATTTAAATTATTACTTATGATTCGATAGATCATAAAATCTATATCTAATCCTATACAGTTAATTTCCTCTAAATATCCACGGTTTTTCTCCATAATGAATAATAATTTTTACATTAAGACGTTATTCGTGTCATAGTGCAATATAGTATATGGTTAATTAAACTCCCGTTTTTCTGATAAATTACACGTCTTTGACCATTATGTCAAGTAATCTAGTATTTTTTTTTTTTTTTTTAGTGATCGTTAAAGCTCTGAGAATTAATTGAGGTCAGTTATAAATTACATATTTTAACAACGCCACAAATGTCGGCGTTTTGTTTACCGATTATTTAAGAAACAAATATATAAAATTAAAATTAATTAATTGTAACAATATTTCAGGCTGATTATTTATAGTTTTTTTTTCATATTTATTATGACATTAGATTTAAAATTAAAATAGTGTATGTGATCGTTATTTAATAAATTTTATTTATATTGTATACAACTGTTGATGTATTGGATATAAATAGTTAAAAAAATTGAAAATCGTGGAAAAAATCAAGGTCTTTAAATATTTTTAAGATCTATTATATTATATGCGGAAAATCTTTATATCAACAATACGTCTTCTATTATTATATTGTTTCCATTGGTTTTTAAACATCTTTTGACTTCACAATTATGCCGTTTCTGACGGATGTTTATTTTGAAAAACACGTGTCTAAACGATGTCGCGAAACAATACTATGTAAAAAAAAAAGTTAAATATTCGTGAACCAGGAAGTTTACTATTAAATCACACAATGCGTTTTGTGACACTTGTGCCTTATTTTTTTTCATCTGAACTTGGACTATTTATATTACTGTTTTTTTTTAATATCACACAAAATACATGTGTGCGAACAAAATTTCAATAAAGAGATCGATGGTTACGCAGTAATGGTGCAATAATATAACGGAAAATAATGATATAACGTCTACTTTTATGTGCATATACAGTGGGACCACACCCTTAAATTATATTTTTTTTTTAATTTTTATCTAATTATATATAATATATGATATTTTTCTCTTTTTTGACAAATGTTCAATTGGCTGTAATAATTCTGTAATATAAATATAATATTAATTATATGTATATTATGAATAAAAAATATGAAGATTTTTTTATATATTTAATTGAAATTATAAATACCTATGTATATGTGCGATATGACAAATTTTTGAGTAGAAAAATAATATCTGAAAATTTTATATAAAATTGGTAATTTTTGAAATACATTGTAGTCGATTCTTTGAGTGGATCCTTTACTACAATTTTGTTTTTTTTTTTTTTTTTTTTGAAAAAATATTGTGAACCCACTATTAACATATCATTATATGGACACAAATATGTGTATGTGGATATACAGAACGGGTTTTTCGACTGTGGACAGACCGGGTCCTGAGGCTGTGCAACCGGCCAAAAGCGCATCTGTCTCTCTGCACTAAACAATGGTTAAGGTCGGCTTCCGTCTCGTCGTATTTTATTTATATAAATAATATAATAATATCAATGTATGAAAATCGCCATCTAGAAAATGTGTTCGTCTCGTCTAGGCCTTTAAACCGCGGACCGAAAGGTAATTGGGTAGGATGCGACACAAGAAACGATTCGCATATATAACTGTAAATACTATATTTGGTTATATTATATAATATAAAACAGACGTCGTGCAACTAATAAACATTTAAATAATGCCCGTGATTTGTTTCCATTGCGCAACGTGAAACCGGCGTCTTGTAACATTCTACGACGACCGCGTCGATTGTAGACGTTTTTCTTCTTATTATTATTTCGAACGCCTTATAAGTAAGTGCAAAGGTTTATTGTATTTTTTACAATCTTCATAATCTATTGAATGCGAATTAATTAATTATTATTTTTTTTACAATATTAATATCTATGATTTTAATAATTTTATATATTTTTTGAAATATAATAATATTTATAAATTTCTAATAAAGAATAAATTAAAATTTGACATAGAGTTGATAATTTAATCTTATAAAAAAATAAATCAGTATTTTTAACATTAAAAAGATATATGATATTACAAAACATTTAAATATTTATGAAATTCGATTTTCATTATTAAACAGAAAATAAAAATGATTAATTTATGAATCGTAATGACCTTCTAATTATCATTAGAAATACGAATATTTCGAACGTTCATTTTGTTTAATAAACGCCATATTAATAATTTGGAAAATTCATTCGTATAAACGCGGCTTTATAACGCAAAATCGAAACATTAATTGATACAAAATTCGACGGCCGTTATTTTCGTAATTAATTTTTATTTGCGAGCAATTAAAGGGAGGATATTCACCGTGGTTGAACACATTAATTAGAATAATAATCGTGATGCATTACGAAAAGAATTTTTACATATATCTTCAAAAGTGCCCATTATTCACGTACTAATCTCGAAACGAATCGGGGAAACGTTTTGTGAATGTGTACAGTGCGGTCACGCTTTCGAATGTTTGAACAATTAATATTAAAATTAATATATATATATATATATATATATATATATATATATATATATAAATATATATATATATATATATATATATATATATATATATAAATATATATATATATATATATATATATATATATATATATATATATATATATATATTATGTCTAAAATAATTCAGAATTTATTTCATTTCATAAGAAATTATATAAATAATTAATAATAATATATGTAAAAAGTCATCTCTTGATATTTTGATAAAGATTAAATTTGAAAAATATTTGAAAAACAATGCAACTTTATTTTTTACAGCAAATAATTTGTTAACTTGATATTTTTTTTTCAGTCATGACGTTATTCATGTCGACATGCGACATAATGAAGATTTATTTTATGTTTTTGATTATGATAAAATTCGGCATCGATGTTGAAATACCGCTTTTTTGTTTGTGTCACATTTTTACTTTTTTTTTAACGTTATTTAAAAGTTAAATTGTCCGGATGATTTTTAAAAAAGATAAAATATTTTTAAAGATGTACCCGTTATTTTTTTTAATTTTATGATATATAATACATATAAAATATTTTTTTTATTCAAAATTAATTGTTTCATACGAATTTAAATTTAATTAATTTATTATTTTTATTTGAGCGGGAACCCACTGTACGATATATTATATATTCGACACCATCGATTAATTCTACGTATCTATGCACAATTTTAATTGGTCAATTTTCTCGCGATCGACGTAAAAATTACAATAATAATAAAATAATAAAAAATATATATATACCGATCTGAAACGCGCTCGAATGTCAGTTGGTTTCCGATCGCTTTAATAGTGCGTGCTTCACTTTTTTTTTATTAAAGTAAATTTATTATTATACTATTAATATCCGAAGCTTCCTAATTTTACGGGCGGAGGTTTTTTTTCCATACGAAACGTCACCGTGCGAAAAAGTCTCAAATTGACCATTAAATTTAATTTTGATCATTCGAATAATTTACCAAAACAAAAAAAAATAGAAATAGAAAAAAAAACCAACGGATGTAACATTTTCATAGACGGTCGTTTCGGTTTAAAATTAATTTCTCTCCGTAAGGCGAATTTTAAATTGATACAGTTTTATTTTATTTTATATTATTATTATTTTTTTTGCAAATTACAGCTTAATTCGACTAGATATTAATTTTAATTGATATTAAATTTTTTTTCTATATACTATATATATATTATATATATTTTTGTTCATTTAAAATTATGTTAGACGCACGTGGGAAGCTTTTCACTGTTACCGTGTAATTAATATTATATTATTATTGTTCAGCGAGTCTATTTAAATCGTTTGAATTAGAAATTTTATAATTTTTAGACGTATTATTTCAAGAAAAAAATATTTTATATCAATTTTCATTCGGAAAAAAACGCTGAGTTTGTAAATCATCTTGTAATCGTTGTAAAATTC
This sequence comes from Leptonema lineaticorne, assembly GCA_024500535.1. Lineage (NCBI taxonomy): Eukaryota > Metazoa > Arthropoda > Insecta > Trichoptera > Hydropsychidae > Leptonema > Leptonema lineaticorne. The sequence continues at coordinate 7,189,603 of JANIJI010000004.1, read as the reverse complement.
GAAAGTACTAATTTTGATATATTATAAGTATATTATAGATTATGATTTTATTTTAATTATAAAATTAATATTGTACATCTTTATCAGATATCAGATCCGATTTAATGATTTTAATAATATCTTTAGAAACATCAATCAAAATTCATATATTTTCTAATAAATAATTACTGATATTTAATATTAATAATTTCCTTACATAAAAATAAATCATATTTTGTAAATTTAATTGATTAGATACCAGTTTTTTTAAAATTCAATTTAGATATATATAATAATAAATATGACCTTTTATAAAATTTTATCAATATATTAGATGTAAATTACCTATAAAAATAAATTATCAATATAATGTCAATATTACATATGTTTTTTTTTAATTCTAAGTTTTCATATTATATATTGTTTTATAATTTTTGAAACTGATTTATAAATTTAATTTATATATTTATTTTTCTTGGTTTATAAATTTCTTACATTATTTTATTTTTTACCAAATGAAAAATAATTTATTAAAATTTATTGGTAGATTTTCTTATTTTTTTTTAATATATAATATTATTAATTATAGATGAAAATTTCTCTAATTTTTCAATTAACGTACGTACTTATGAATATATTGGAAGTCATAATTTTATAAATAGAAGTATTTATTTACATATAATATGTATGGAATTTAAATGAAAGTTGAATTACATGTATGAAATGAATTTTTATTATTTATCGAAAAAAAAAAAAACGCGCATGGGAAATTATTATTAATACAATAACAAACGAGAAATTTCTTAAAATTTGTAAGAAACGATTGCACAATCCGAACTCTTAAAATTGTTTATTTTTTTTTCTTTCATATTTAAAACGTTACTATTGTTATTTTTTTCCATATATACGAATGCATGAATGCTGTATAAATTTTCCTTGATAAATAAAAAGTGAAAAAGTAAAACAATTCGTCGGAATTTTTACGCCGTATTTGCATACAAATCATAAGAGCATTCATATATTGTGAGTATCTCTTGTAAAAATCTAAAATATACGATCTAGAAAAATATAATTGAAAATTTTTTTATGTTTGTACTCATTTTTAAAACAATACAAATTAATCGATTTTTAACGTATTTTTTTTTATTATGGCAATTTTTATGTATTGTATTATAATATTAAATATAAACTCGTATATATTTTAATTCAGCTAAACTCTTGAAAATGTGTCATAAATATCATAAATTTATTTATCATATTATATTTATAATGATACTGACCTTATTTAAAAATGATAGTCCTCTTTTTGTTTTCTTTACTTTTTTTGAAATCGTTGGAGTTTTGACAGCCTTTCTTCACATCTTTTTCAACAATGTCCCGCTTCGCCATTATCAAAATCTGATCATATAATAGCGTATAATTGTTCAAATTAATAAAACGATTTTTAATGATATATATATATATATATATAAATTCATTTAATTTTTGATTATAAGACATTTAACTTTATGAATTCATATTTTTTTTTAATCATTACTATTTTTTTTTCACCATGGTCGTTAATCTACAATAATGCATTCGAACTGTCATATATAACGTACAATGGTAACCTTTTCTACATTCTCATAGTCAACGTTATCCGATATTCGACTCCAGCATCAGACGACGCGACGATGAAGAAACTAATGACGATGAAGAACCGGCACCGGTCGATTATTGCCGCCGCATGCATCACGAGCACGTGATGCAATCGAATTCGTTTCACGATCATATTCACATTATAATTAAACATCGTATAGTTATAATTAATATAACCACACATTGTTATATATCACGATTGGAAGGTGTACGTAATTCTTGGATACGATTCGACTAAACACACGTTCAACACTAGAGAATAATTGTGGAGTCGAACGCGATGAAAGTCGCACGATGTGGGTCAAAAGCGGTTATCCAATTTTGTACTATGATTATCTGACGACCCCATGTGCACTAATGCTAATTTTGAAATAATCTATGATTGAAATTTAAAATAGTCGTGTGATGATGAATGTTATGTGATTTTAAAATTATATTATATAATAGAGTAACGTTATAAAATACATCCTTTTTCTATAAAATATATATACATTTTTTTTTTGATACGAGCTTTTGCAAGGCACTAATCGATATTCATTATCATTTTTTTTATAATTCAAAATCAAACCATTTTTGCAACTCAAAACATTCTTTAACACCGTGAAATAAATATGTGATTTTATGTATTTTCCACATCAAAATGCGTGGGTGACAAAAAAAACTGGAAACATTTTCATAACACTGATATGGCATTTTCCTGTTCTTACAATAAACTACTGCATCGAATTATAAGGTTATATAACGTGTTGAAATTGGATATTTCCTTTACTATCTATATTTTATTGGACTTTTTTTTAATAAGATCTCAGTTTTATACACGGTGTAAAAAGACATGTTTCACTAACTATCTCTACAAGAATATGTTTTATCCTGTTTTCGATATCGTAAAACCGTTGTTTTTACACGAACGTTTCCAATTATAATTGGAAATAAGGTATTGTATATTTTTTATATATGATAGATAAATTAGCGGATTAATATATATATATATATATATATATATATATAAAATAATAATACTGATATATAATTAAATATATATTACACAGCAATAATGTGAATATATTTATTTAATGATAATATAGAAATAACAACAATAAATGAGCAGATTCTAAAATGATAAATTAAACGAAATGGTATACGAACACATTACCGGATATGACATAAGTAATTTCCTTCGATGAAAATCTCTCGGCATTGTTTACGAGCATTTTCACTTAAGAAAATCGTTTTTCATCCCACGACCGCAAACATCACCTTTCAGCTTTCCTCTTTTTTTTCTATCTTTCTTTCTTCTCTTCGTTGTAAATAAGTACATATCTAGTGACAACAATGAGACGAGATAAGACTTCTTAAGATTTCAAAGACCAGTCACGCACCAGCATAATAATCGTTGGTTAATAATAGAAAAAAATTCAAGTTCTTCGAACGAGAATGCACTTATCCGTGTTATTTTTCCTTCAGTACATCAACTAAAAAGATTTACTTCTAAAAATAGCTTATGCACGAACATTAAATGCTTTTTATTCTTCAAGAGACAACTATTTTTATACTAGGAAAATATTATTGTTATAAACGTTTACAATAATTATATGATTATTAAGTTAATCGCAAATCGCATTTTAAAGTTCAAAACGCATTTTAGTAATAAATCATATATAAAGTGAATATAAAAATTTAGAGTATCTTAAAAAGAACTCAAGTATCACAGATTCATATGGCCAATATTACATGATTATTGTATGGAAAAATAGATTTTTCTCCTTTTACGATCAAAAAACTTTCCCATTGAGAGAGTTAATTATCTTATTCTAACCATAAATAGAAGAATAACCATATTTTATATTTTTTTCTTTAAATAAAATATTTTACTGTTATCTATTTCTGAATCTAATTAATATCTTAAGGTGTTATTTTTTTATAAATACAATATTTTTTATTATTAAAATGTAATATTGTATAGTGTAACTTAAAATTCAATGTCTTTATGAATGTTTTCTATATATTATTGTATATAATATTAAAAATTGTACTATTTTTTTATACGTATAACAAAAATATATTACAATACTATCAATTCGACTTATGACAGAAGGTCTGACATAGCTTTAGTAATTTGTTTTTAATTAGTCAGTCAAACATCAAGTGATATCAGCTAGCTATTTCCTGAGTAATTAATATCGTGGGAATTATACAATAATTATCACTTACTTGCACTCTCTTCCTCTTGTTATTGTTTTGCATTTTCTTTTAAGATTTCAACAGGAAGATAGATAAGACGATGGTTAAAATTTAATTGCCCATGGTAATTCTGCTTGTAACGATTTCTAATGTTTAAATATTGCTATAATTACTTTATTTTATATAAAACGTCGACGAAATGAAAGTTATTTCTACAATCAAAATCAATATTTTATTATATATATATATATATATATATATATATATATATATATATATATATATATATATATATATATATATATGAAAATATACTTAGAAGGTCAATGTTTGTTTTATGATTTTTTTTGGATAGCTCATACTTAATAATAGATTCAAAAGCGCAGTATTGCATCATATCCTTAGAACACGAATTGTTCAAAAGTTTGGTCAAAGGTTCACGAAAATTGAAGATGCCCGACGGTATGAGTAGATTCGTGCTCGATGCGACCTTCAAAGCGATCATAATGACCAGCGCTTCTCGAAAAGTAGGACGCGAACGAGACGAGAAAGTCTTCCGTTCCATCTTCACGACACTCGTCTTCCGTTGGAGACGGTGTCGAGGACGCGATTTGCTATTCGTTTTTCGTTTTCGAACCCTACATCGGCACAGGTCCGGTTTCCTGTTTCAACAATGGATCACGAGAAAACAATCGGGTGCAGTGACCTTACACATCTGAATCGCCGATCGTCGTATCCTCGAAATGAAGACGACGACGATAATGATAATGATGATGACGAAAAACGAGTTAAAATTGCACGCGGTCATCATTTAAAATGACGCCCCCGGGCTCGTTCTTCTCTGCTCAAAAAGCGGAAATCGATTCGCATTCAAATTATTTTTAACGTTTTCGATGCCACGGGCTCAATATAAAACTATCCGATTGTAAATTCTACGTATAGTTCTGCTTTATTACAGCAGTTCGATTCGAATAAATCAATTCCTGTACATGAAATATGCAATATATCGTAATCGTTAATGCGTTGTTTCTCAACTGTGACCGAACATAAACTCAATTACATGTAACAAAAATTTAATTTTGATCGAATCATAAAAATATAAAACAAAAATGCTGAATTTTGGAGGTTGAAATAATTTTCTAAATAATCTCAAATTTGTGATTAGGTTGATAATTAAATTTTTATATTAGTACTTCAATAGATCAATAACAAAAAATTATTAGTTTTAATTATCATAAATCTTTCTTTACACACAAAGAAAGAAGAAAATAAATTATTAATTCTACTTATGTTTCTAAGTTATGCTTCATTGATACTAGTTTATTATTTGTTTGTTATGTTAACTCAGATGTTTACCATCAGCAGCAAAGTGTTAATATAAAGCTCACGTTTTACCAATATTAATACCATATATAGAATACTTGAAATCAATCGCATGTAAATATTTTAATGATACTTGTGTCTGAACGTTCAACGCCGAACACCATTAACTGTATCAATAGTATAGTATATTTACATTAATTAATAAGTTAATTGAAAATTTAGCATATTATGTTGCACATCAGTTTATAACGTCTGATGTACTTTGATGGATATTTAAAAGAGAATTGCATAAGTTATTGACGGTGTTCATAGATTGTATAAACTTTCATATGTATGTGAAAGCATCGTTTTACATCGAGCTGGTCGTCTTCGGTATATACTTTTCTTTTTACTATGATTTTTTATTATCCTTTTTCATGTGATGCATCCGGGGAGGTCGGTAATTGCTGTTATTGCAGTCGCCAGACCACCTCTTTGACTCCATCTCGTTGTTGAAACGCTGAAACAATTTCTACAATGCTGATGCATAATCATTCAGTATCCTTTGAAGTCTTCAATAGCTGTTATTTAGCTTTGGCATTTTCATTCTTGCTATTGTTAAAAAAAATAATCCATTATTAATATTCTTAATACAAATATGACTTATCATTTTGCTTATATGGATTTTAATATAATTTGATTCATTTAAGTACACACTTTTAGATATTATTTTTTCATTTTATTATTCAGTTTCCTTTATTGGTTTAATTCTCAATCGTTTATATTTGAAGCGTACAAACAAATGTAATAAAAAGGATGTACTTATTTATATTTTATTAAGGATTTCCGTTGCAAAATTATTGAGGCTATTGTAAGATGCCTTTATTTTTTGCAATGAATACACTTATATAAATATATGATTTTCACTGTTTTACAATGCATTGTATTGTAACATGTTGAGGTTGAAATTTCAACATTATTACCTGTTACTTTCCATTGAGCTCGATAAGATCTATCGAGTGCAACATTTGCAAATTTCACTTGCGAAAGTATTATACATTGAATTTTTTAATATAAAATCCATTAAAGAATTGAAATATTGTGATAATTCCAATTTTTAGTTTCATTTTGAAGTGATAAACCATTGTTTTTTTTTTGAAATTGGTTATATAGGCTTCACTGCAATTCAATATGATATTGTTTTTACCTTTATAAATTGAAATGGTTGTCGATTGCTGATTTCATATATAATGCAATATATCTAACACCCACTAATGGAGATCATTATCTTCATGTAACAAAGAGATTATAAGAATTATTTTATATTTTATTTTGTTTGTCTATTTTGTAGCCTTGACAGTTCTATAGGATTTATCATATGATTTTATATGACAAATTTTAATTTTCCTCATCTAAGTGAATTACTTTTTATATTATCATTTAATGCAAAACATTAGCAATATTATTGCATTGAAAATAACTATTCAATTATGCGATTCATTACATGAATGGTATAATATCAATACATAATCGATTAAATTGAATTCAAAGACGCCAACTTCATATGGAAAATTTTCTAATGAAAATGCAAGCGACAATTGAAAACTTAGATTGCACAATGAAAATCTATAAATTATGCATCGTTTAATGGAAATATTCTCTGCCGGTTTTACGCATTTAGTAACCAATAAATATCAGTGGAAAAAAAAAAGATGGAGATATCTTTGAATGCTTCGACGAACGTGTTCATTCTTCGTTTTCTTCCTCACGAGAAAATAAAACGTGATGGAACATTGACCATAAAAGACAACTTAGCATATGAACTCGGTTTAATTATACAAGCGGTGCCTTTGTCTCTTCTTTTTTTTTTTGAAAATCGTACATTCTTTTGAATATATACCAATATATTGTAGATATTATACAAAAATAGCTGCATCATGTAATATTCATCATTTTTTTTTAAATTGATTTCGACGGCAAAAATGGCTTCTTGATAGAACCGTTGATTAAAATCCATAATCCATAATAGTCATAGATGATGATGATGATGATGATCATGATGGTGGTAGTCCAAAACGGTACTTTATTCGATCTATGTAAAATATTCTCATTGGTTCATTTTATAATTAATATTTTATTGATACGAATATTAATATTATTTATTATTAATTTATAAAAAAAAAATATTTAAACATACATATTATATAGTCAGGAGAAATTTTTGATATAAAAAATGTATTTTATTTTTCATAATATTATTCGATTTATTAGAAATTCATTTTCTATAGAATCAAGTTTATATTCAACTATTTATATTTAAATTTCAATTTAATATTTTTTTTGCAAAAAAATATTAAAAATAAATATTGTTCAAACTTTTCCAGTAACATATATAATAAGGTATATATCGATAGAATCTTATCGTCTTCACTTGTACAACTCGCATTCTCACGTAAGTGATGTTTTATCTCAAAAACCAGATGCTGTGGAATTTGCAGAAATTGATTAAGATTCCACAGATAAAAGTGCAATTAAATAAAAACCGATTACTGATTTAAAGTTTAATTTCGCAATCGATATTTTGATTGCGGTTTTTTTTTTGTTTTCGATGTAATTATATGAATTTCACCTTTTTTTATATATCATACAATCTTAATTTAATAATGTATTGATATCATATAAATATCGATGTATTATTTTATATAATATAAAGATGTATATGTGATATTTAAATGATATTTTTATTTTATTTTATAGGGAAACAGATAAAAGTTAACTGTGCGGATGAAATTATGACAGTTGTCGTTCCTATAGTAGCTGAAAATGAAAAAGCATATCTTGATCAGTTGAAAGGTAAAAAAAAAAACGAATAATTGAAAGTAGTTTGTACATTAAAAAAAATCACGTATTATTATATATTATTACAGGTTTTGAAATTTGTGCACCGACGATGGAAAACGGTGCTGCAATATTCAAATTAGACTTAAGCGATGTTCATAAATGCGGAGTCACGAGACTTCTTCACCAACCGACTGTAATATATATATATATTTTTTATAAAATGAACGTTTTTTTATGATGTGTGAACGTTTATTTTATTTTATGAAAAAAAAAATATTTTAGGGTAAAAGAGTGTTTTACCACAAGATAGTTATTGAAAGTGAATCAGGAAGGGAAGTTATGCCAGTGCGTTGCTCTTTAGGACCGATTACTCCAGTTGCACCTCATGAAATTCGTAGACGAGATGTGGATTTACCAATTGGATTTCAAGAACCAGAGTAAGTTTAATTTTATGATATTATCACTATTATAAATCAGGTAATATAAGTATTTAGACAGATATGAAAAGAATGTAATATATTATAGTATATTATTGTATTCTTTCAATAATTTAATCCATGGTATATTGTATATATCGCGGATTGAACTATCAAAAAGTTATGCAATATGTAGAATATTGAATCATGTCACATGTACGGATAGCCATATAAAAATTGTGTCACTTTCATAACGCAAATAAAAAACGTTAAGTGAAAGTCCGCCATTTGAAATTATTCATATGCAAAATTACTGTTCATTCGTTGTTTTTTTGCTTTCATGTTTATTTTTTTTTACCATTATTCGTGTCGTTTTTTTTTTCATTGTAGAAATCTTGAAATAATAACTAGTTTAACGGAAACTGCACCTGAACCACAATTGGGAGTATTGGTCAGTCAAAATGGAAAAGAGTAAGTGAACTGTAAAACTATATTTATATACCTAATTAAACAAATTATGTTATATTTCATTGTAAATCATGCAATCAATTAATGTCGTCTCTAGCACTTTATAAAATCATTTTATGCGGAATATTTATTAGATTGATCTTCAAATTGTATTATAATTTTAGAGTCTCCGGTGAAATTTCTGTAAGACCAGGAACGCCGCTTACAATGAAAGTATTTTTAGATAAAAAATCTGCTCCTATTTATGGTCTTATAATGAATCATCTTCAAGTCTCTGATACCATAGCACAACAAGAAACAATCGTTTTCAATGGGTATGTAGCATTGTTAATATATATATAAATCTTTTAAAATTATTATATATAAAAAAAATAAATATCCTTTTGATTATTAGGTGCTCGGTAGATCCTTACTTGTTCGACAACTTTGTAACGACCGACGGTGATACATTAGAAGCCAAATTTAGGGCGTTCAAATTTCCGGATACAACCTATGTTCAGTTCAGAGGAACCGTTAACGTGTGCTTAGACAAGTGTCCAGGAGTAGGTTTTTGATTAAGTGTCAAATTTAACAATGCAATTTGCGTGTTAAACTTACGACATAATTAATATTACAGACCCAGTGCAGCAATGGGGCAACCGGTTATGGTAGGAAGAAGCGTAGCATACTCGGTGGACACGACAGCAATAGATTATTTGAAATATCTTTGACTACCTTCATTAAGGTGGAAGACGACTCTAATGAATCTGGTATGTTTTCTATTAATATATATTTTTTAATTAAAATTAATGTTGGATATAGGTAACTACTATATTAGTTCTAACTGAAATATTGTAATCTATATGAGACAGTTTATCATATGGAGTTTAATTCAAAAATATGTCTTAATTTTAGATACTGTTGCAAAACTATTGAAAAACTTGAAAATAGCTAATCAATTATTAGATGAAAATTCTTCGCCAATGAGCGCCCAGGATAATTCTGAAGAAGTGCTTATGGCTACAGTTAATGAGAAACTACCAAATATGAATATGATACCATATTTATTTGAGATGGAAAATACAGCATCAATATCAGTGTCTTCGGCGATGATCATAATAATAGCGGTGGCTTTACATTTACTTATAAACAAGTGGAGACACCAGACATAGTCGAACAATTTTTCAATTATTAAATAATAAATAATATCAACGAATTCATAAAAGAAAACTGTGATGCAGTCGTGTAGTCAATAGAACAAATCTAGAATTGTTAATTAAAATGTGACTTAATAAAAATATATATTATTTTTAATATCTGCATATTGAACGTTATATTTTTGAAATAATCAGAGATGTCGTTGATATTGAAATATTGTAGATATTAAAAAAAAACGAATTTGATCGCATAATAATACTATATTTTCACATTATACTAATAAAAATGATAATAAATTAAACAACAACAAAGCTCAGTTGATAGTTTAAAAGCTCTATATTTATTTAAAATGCATCACGTATAATAATAAATAAAAATACAATTGGGTGCTACTAATGTCTAAGTTGTACTATGTTTAAGCCATTAACTGAGGACTGAAAACTACATATATATGTGTATTTAGAATTATATATATATATATATATATATATATATATATATATATATATATATATATAATATTAATTTTCAATTTAGCAGTTGTACGGATGGATTTTAACAATGTCGATATCTAAATTGATCTTAAGAGATGATACATATTTTGTAATAAGACATTTTAAAAATGTCTAATTCAACTAGTCTTAACATCTAATAGTATAATTTAACGGTGGAACTATATAAAACAATCGACGTCGCTCAAAATAATTCTCATTAATTATACCCCGATAATTAATTAACAAATAAAATACTTATTAATGATATAATATCGTATTGTAAATAATTTTTTTAAGTGTATTTTAATTTTTTTTATATATTATATATATATATATATATATATATATATATATATATATATATATATATATATATATATATATATATATGTAACAAATAAGAATATTAGTTTCTTTGTATTGAAATATTTGCCTCGACTAAGAATACAAATGCAATATAGATCATAATATTTAATATTAAAATTAATAAATGAAAAAAATATTTGTTAAATAATTTAATCGTTGTTTTATTACATTTCAATCAATCCAAGCGAACGTTTTTTTCGACTCTTGATTTGATGAAATTGATTTATTGACTGTTTTGTTGTTGAAAGTATTCCAATTTGATTCATTTCCAAGATGTTTAATTTTTGGTATTCTTATAATTTGAGAATCGTTTCCATTATATTGAATAAATTGCGAGAAATCCTTGTTTCTGTATTCAGGATATATTTTGTTTGAAAGTGCTTCATTTGAAAAATGCGTATTTGAATATTTTGAAGCAAACGCATTAGTCCATGGTTGATGTAATATAAATGGATCATGATCATTAGTAATATTATTAGTTCTTCTTTTTTCGATCGGATTCTGTTAAACACAATATTAATATAAGAATTATATTAAAAAACTTAGTAACTTAATTTCCATATTATAAATATCCAATTTATATATAGTAAGGAAAAAGTTTAAATAATAAAAAAATCATACTAACATATTTTTGAGCAATGTAAATATGATGTCCAAGATTTGATCCTATAGCTGGAGTATTTTCAATATTTTCCAAATCAAAATATGGTTTTAAATCAACTATTGTTTTATCAATTCCAACCTATAAATATTATTATTTTAATACATTCATCAGAATTCCAAAACAAATAAATATAAATTATCATATATACTCCATCATGTTTTATCATGTGTTCTGTCAGATCAGCTCCAATGAGTTCCTCGTATTCTTCCATTCTAATCGGAATAAAAAAATTAATCAGCCATAATAACAAAGCTGTGCTTAATAATCCCCAGACAGTTAAACAAATCGCTGTTAATATTTGAATTTTTAAAAGATACCATCCTCCACCTTTATTTAATATTTATAAAATACAATCAAATAAAACTTCATTGGATTCTTATAAATTAAAATTTATTACCTTTGAATAAACCCATTCTCCCCTGTGTTGTATCTAATGGAATTGGATTATCAGCAAATAATCCAACACTTATTACACCTAAAATTATCATTTTACTTCAATATTTTTCATTTTTTTTGTCATCAAATAAAAAAAACAAACCCCAAATTCCACAAAATCCATGGACTGAAGAAGCTCCAACAGGATCGTCAACTCCCATAATATCTACTAAAGGCATGGTTATGCAAGCAATAACTCCACCTATTACACCTATCAACAATGCTTCCCAAGCATGATATAAAAAACAACCAGCTATAATAAAACAAAAATAATTATAATAATTATATATATATTTATTAAAAAATAAATGGATAATGGTAATTACCTGTAACAGATACTAAAGCTCCTAGTATACTATTTATTAAATCCATAACATCAAGTTTTCCTTTGAAACGAATTAACGAATATCTAAAATATAAATTTATAAATAAAATGCATGGTGAATTATTTTGGGAATCGTATTTTAAAGTAATATACTTACATTAATCCAAAACATCCACCACCAAAAGAACCCAACATAGTCATTACAGCTGCTCTAGCAGCATATTGCCATTTCATTCCACTTACCTATTTTTAAAATATTTTTTAATAAATTATTATGTCTAAACATGTAAGTTTATTAAACAATTATATAAATTTAGATATTACTCATATGATAAAAAAAATATACATTAAACTACAATAGTTTTATACTTCAAGAAACTGGGTTATATTAATTGAAACCTTATAAAAATCGCAATAAATATAATTATGCATTAAATCAATTCACAGTATCATAGTTTATTAAAGGCAATTAACTTTTTCACCATGCAAATTGTTCGAATTTCGATTTCCGTTTTCATTATGGACAAAGTTGATGAGAGCTGTTTGGTTGATGATTTTTTTTTCTAATTTATCAAAGTGAACAGTTTTATATAGGGCTGAAAAAGTGTGGGTGAGTTTCTATTTTTGCTTTTGTCCATCAGGTAAGCAATATTTTTAACATGAATCCATCGAATTATAGTTATAACTATAGATATGTAAATAATTACGGTTATAAAATATATTTTAACATAGTTGTAATATTATTTTTCGTTGAATTTCTTCAATTATGCTGTCCGTCGAATTCGAAATTATTGATTTTTCTTTGTAATAGATATATATATATATATATATATATATATATATATATATATATATATAACTAAAATTCTTTAATAAAATTAGGAAATAATTTGGGAATGAATAGTTTTCAATTAAATTTTTCAGACATTATTGCAAATTCCTTTTTCCTTAAGTGACGATACAGGTTTGAAAGATCTTTGACCTTTTCAGGTTTTGTCTTTCATCGAACTACGTTTACCTGTATAAATTATTACATGTATAGTTTGTTTCTCTTTCTGTCACTAATTTATATTTTGTCTTATTAGAATATACAATCAACATATCTGATATTATCGTAATTACCGATATAAATATTTCATTCGATAATAAATTTAATGTATGTATAGCATAATTACGTTTAAAAACATGTAACGATGATTTCATAATGTTCGTTCATGATTATTCATTGCGTGTCTCAAAAATGTTTTCCCTCGAACAATCAACCCATTATCGGATATTGACAACGATGGAAAATTGATCGACGTTATCCAAAAAAAAAAAAAAAAAAAAAATGGGGTCAAAAACAACGACCTGAATGTATGAAAAAAAAAAGAAACAGAACAAGGTCACGGTGAAGAGCGTTGTTTGTAGTTTAATTTTTAAAATTGCCAACTCGAAAACTCGAATCGGGGTGAAATATTTAATTTTGATTCATTTCGGAAACGGAGCGCGGAAAATTGTGGTAAAAATCGATTAATCGACCGGCGACAATTCACAAATTGTTACTTCGACCGAGGGTCAAAGAAGACGTCATAAAAATTGCCACATTGCGACCCTAAAGTGGCCTCTCACACCCACTTCAACAGCTGAAACGCCACGAAAAGGTCTGACCTTATTGTCGATGTAAAATGGGAGCTCCGTTTTCAGATACAATTTTTTTTTTATACTGATAACTTTACAATGTCGTTTTAATTTAATTCGAAATTTTGAGGTCAATTTTGTTAAATATAATAGTATGTGTTATCGTTTAAAAATTTTTACCATTATAGAAACCTATTTGGTTGGAGAAAAGTATAATTAATTTTAATAATAACCTTCATTGTGACGTTTTTTTTTTTGCTAAAAGTAAAAAAAAATGAATTTTGTATGTCAAAATGTTGCAATGAATTTTATAATAAATATAATAAAGACACGTATATACTGAATTTTAACATCTTTCATTGAATAATTAAATAATTAAGTAGTAGTTATTTCATTAAAAATAATAAGCGTTTGATTACAATTTATTTTTACGTTTAATAGATCGCGATTTCGAATAAATTTTATTTTAAATAAAATGTAATGATATGTAAAATTATCTTCATTCGGAATAAGTAAAAATTAAAATTAAAACTTTTGATGAAAATGATTTTTTACTATTCGTGTTTCGTCGATACTTTGAACATTATCCAGTTCCACATTAAAATTCTTCTTGAGAGATAGGGTCAAGTTCAGTGTTAAATTGCTTATACTAAAAACCAGTTATAAATGTACAAATATAAAAACACGGACGTATCATGAATTTATGCACTTTCAGTTCCGTTATTTAGAATTGAAAATATTCTTCATGTGAAAGGTTACAAAGCGATATTGCAAAATGTTAGCTCAGTACGCTTACCGGTAAATAGTAAGTGTTTGTATTGACAATGGTGCCTGTTAAACATTAGATATTGAATATAACTCACACCATAAGTACTTCCAGAATTGAATGCTAACCAACCCCACCATAGTACAAACAAACCAAGTACAGCATTCACCGGTGAACCTGGAGGCAGCGCATTCCTACCTCTACTATACCTTCCAAGACGAGGACCCAACATGGCAGCAGATGCAAATGCCGCAGATCCACCTAAACGATTTATATTTGAGTATATTAATAAATTAGACAAAAAAAAAATATCTGCATTCATCGATTACTAGCCTATGAGATGTACTGGACCGGAGCCAGCTATGTCAACAACACCAAGTTTATACAAAAATCCATGTTCACCCCACACCCAACCTGCCGGTATACAGTATATTATTGTATTCAAAAACGAAAACACACAATAAGCTTTAAAATTACATCTGAAAATCGTATTTTTCATTTATATTTTATATTTTAAATATTTTTAAATGAATTTTCGTTCGATATTATGTAACCTTTCAGCCATAGCACCGCTGACGATAGTCGTTGCCGTGGTAGCAAATGATAATTGAAATAAGAAAGCTGCAAATACGGGTCCCATATCGTGATCTCCAACGTTTGGATCGATAAAAAATCCACCAAATGCCACGAATGGATTTGTATAAGTTCCTTTACCAAACGACAATCCATAACCGAACATCCAATATGTGAATCCTATTATTTTGCATCAAAATAAAATTTAAAGTATAAAACAAATTCGAATTTAAATGCACAATTGTTTACTATTCCACCTTGAAATATCTATATTAGGTATGGTAGACCTTAAATAGTGATAACTTGTGATATTAATTCATTTAAGGAAACATCGTTTCAAGTATGTAAATTATAGGTATGTTTATGTATCTGTTACAAGTTCATATAAAAATAAAATAATTTTAATATTTTTTTTTTACGTGAATTAGGATTTTTTTATATTATATATATATATTATGTCAATAACAACGTGTGCAGAATAATTTTCAAAGTACCTCCAACGACGATATCGACGACATTTTTCATCATGATGTTAACTTCGTTTTTAATCGACACGCATCCAGCTTCCAGCATTCCAAAGCCTATCAAACATGATACAGGAAAAAAAAGTAAGAAGCGCTACCATATATATATATATATATATATATAAAATTACAACTCAAAGACTAATTAATTTGAAATTATAATGGAGCAAAAGACCTGTCTGCATCGTGAATATGATGAAAGACGACGTAAGTATCCAGTTTGTGTCTTCAACGTCCAATTCATCATCGTAACCGCCTGGAAGATGGGAGTTGCTTGCATTTGTGATGTTGGTAAAAGCCACACCGCCACCTAATGACTGATTATAATCCATTTTTTATCATTTTTTTTTACATTTATCTATATATATATATAAATATGTTCTCGACTCCTTGAAGGAGGTAATAAAACTGAATGCAGTTTTTTTTTATGTCATCGTTCTATTCGTGACATGTCGGGATAAACAAATTAATCATTCAACCATCGCCAATTTGCCCAGATCATTTTCATCGAATTATACGACAACCTTCGAACATCATTGGAAATTGATTTTATGCACAAATTACGACGTAAATTATGTATAATTTTCAGTAAAGACTTAAACACGTTTTTTTATCCAGTAGTGAATAATATATATATATATATATATATATATATATATATATATATATATATATATATATAATGTTTTGTATATGGAAATTCTAATTATCCATTGCATTTTTAATCAAAATTCTGTTTCATTGCTATTATATATTATTATAATTTACTACAGATATATCTATATTAATAAAAAAAAAATATTTACTAAATTACAGAATAAATTTTAATTACAAATATACTTATTAATTTTGAAAATGAATATTGTATTATTCCGTTGATAACGAAAAATTTTAAAAATCTACTGATTTATTTTATTTTATACGATATATTTTACTCACACTATTATAAAAAAGCAATTATTCGAAAAGTCAATTATTTTTTATTTTTATATTATCTTGATAATTAATCGTGCAATCAAAGCTTTGCGAATGAAAGTTGCAAAATGAATCTCTCTCTCAAAAAAAAAAAAATATATATATATATATATATATATATATATATATATATATATATATAGAATAGAAAAGTTTTAATCATTAGTTGTAGAGTGATTAAAACTTACTTTTTTAATTAAAGTTTTAAAAATAAACGCTTTAAATTTATTTATTTTTTATGTGAAACCTAAAAAAAAATGTTCAATATACAAAAAATAAAAATTAGATTCCTATCATCTTCGACAAATCTGAGAGAAAATTGAAAATATTGCGGGTACGCTTAATTTTATAACCGGTATATCTCATAATTAACATCGTGTTAATTTAATTTTAACTCTCGTTTAGAATAGATCCGTCGAAAAATATAATTAATATTCGTGAACACACGGCCATCTAAACTTAATATAGAATCACGACAACTGTTAAAACACATAGATTTTTAACTAAATTACAAAATGTCACCTTGGCCAGACAACGTTTCAGTTATTGTTGTCCCGAATTTTATTCTAGAATAGAACAGATTACAAAACTAAAAGAAAAACATCTCTTAAAGAAATCCGCTTAAGAAAGGTTTATATATTATAAATATAAATAATAATAATAATAATAATAAAATATTATAAAAAATACCACATTTCGGTAAATCAAATTTTTTGATGAGTTTGTCATTATAAATATTATAATTAATATATTGATATACACAACATCACTTTATAGTAATATGTTAAAGAATAACGCTGAAATATTTAAATAAATATACAAAAATATTCTAAAGAATATCGCTGAAAATTATTGAAATATTTCAAACCATCATATTAATATATAAAAATAATTAAATATAACCTTGAAATAAACGCCTTGAATTTTATTATTCGCATTTATCTTTTATTTTTTTCCATAATATAAAATATATGTAGAAATATTTAATATTGATAAAAATTAATTCAGATACAGTATTTAATATTAAAATTAATCTAAAATATTTATTTCGATATTTTACAATTATTATATAGAAAAAATTGTAATATGACGTCTAAATACAGACGAATTCAAAATAATATTTAAATATCTAGAATAGCGTCTCACAATAATCGATTTTCTTAGATAAAAAGAAAAAATGACCTTAACCTAGAACCGGCTCTGGCTGCGAAAAAACGCTTTTATTACAATATTTCATATAATTTTCAGTACTTGCCAAAATATTAACTACATAAAATGTAGAAATTTTCTTTTATTAGTATTTTGTATGTATAGAATAAAATTTCAATGAATTGTTAAGCTTATGGCATTGCTTATTAAATTATCTAAAAAATAATAAAATTATTTATTGATAAAAATGAAAAGATACTAATGAAAAATTATATAAAAAAGATTTTCTTTTTAATTTTGAATATGATTTTTTTAAATGAAAAGGGGAAAATTTAAAAAAAAATAGATATGTCTTTATAATACGTTATAATTCTGTAATTATTGGTGACATTAACTGTTAATTCAATTTAACAAGAAAAATTATTATCTTCGATAAAAATTCGTTTTAAAACTAAAAAAGTGAATAGTTGGTTAAATTTATTATTCAAAAAAAAAAATAGACCGAATTAAATTTCAATTAATTGAACCGGACAATTGGTTTAGTAATTAAATAGTTTAATCCAGTAGTTCTCTAAACCTGCTCAATGTTATGAAGATAATATGAGAAACTTAAAATTAATGTAAATTGCTATATTTAAGAATCATAAATCTTATTTTTTTTAATATCGCTAGTTTATGAAATATGTTTTTATATTTTTTTAGAAAAAGCTAAGAATGCATATAAAAAAGGAAATAATAAAAATAAATATTATATATTTATTTTAACAACTACATTAATCACTTATATATATATATATATATATATATATACACACACACACACACACATATATATATATATATATATATATTTATACATATACATATATATATATATATATATATATATATATATATATATATATATTATTTTAAGTGTTAAAATATTTTGTAGGTCAAAAAAAAATTGAAAGCCACTGATTTAATGAATAAATTATTAAATTACATTCATCTATTAATCTAACAAAGGCAACTAAATTTATATATTTACGTGTACTGAAAAGTTAATTAATTGTTCTTTCCAATAATTTATTAATAATTTTAAACTTTATATATTTATTTTAGTAATAATTTAAATTTTAATAACCTAAAAAAATGTTACAACGATATTAATATGTTATCACGAATATATACTTATTTCATTCTGCTAATATAACAGTGGTTCTCAAACAATGACTCTTACTGTCAATTAAAAGAAAGTGTTTATATTGATTTTCTTCTTTCGCTGAATGCTTTATATTTTAAAACATTTTACTATTAAAAATAAAAATATTTTTAATATAAATTTCAACTATAATCTATTGCCTGAAAAATTATAGACAATAATGCAAATGATGATATAAATGAACGCTTTTTCATTTAAAAGTATTGCATCACAGATTCATAGATAAAAATGAAAAAAAAATACAATATTAAATATAGACGACTGATTATTTAAACATATTATTAACGACACGTAAATAGTTCATTATATTTATACATGACTAGAATAAATATTAATTACCGTCGTCGCGGTTTCAGCGCTTTTCAGCGTTAATAATTCCTTATCGATCCGATAAATAATTCGCTCGGATTAAAAACGAACATCACCCGAATAATGAAAATAGATAAATAATGAAAGGGGGACGGGGGGAGGGGAATTATTTGATTTTGATTCATTCGTTATTTAATTCATTAAATATTTATTTTTATTAGTTTAAGAATCGGAGCCGTTTCGTTGTGTGAATGTTGGCTTGGCGTGCTGAAAATTGGTCAACACTGAAAATTACAGAAGGTCATTGTCGTGATTTATCGAAATCGCTTTGTATATTTCTGACATATTATATATATATATATATATATATATATATATATATATATATATATATATATATATACTTTTCTTTTAGATTGTATGACGTATTTTCTTACACGATGTGGTGAAAATTTTTGAAAATGAAAACAAAATAATATGTATAATAGAAAGAGTCGTAAATCTGAATAAACACCTGATGAATTAATACAAGTGTGTGAAATGCTTTTTTCAACCTTTCCATAAATGTATTAAAATTTATATTATTAAAAATTATATTTTATGTTTGTTTAATTTGTAAAATATTTTTATATATAATATATATAATTATTAAATAATTTTAATTCATAAATTTATAATTATATATTGATGTATAAAAAAAATATTTTCTCATATAGATGTGTTTTTTATTGGAACAAAATTTATAAGAAAATTAAAAAATATATATTATATAATATATATCATTCAGTAGATTTTAAAATAATTATAAACGACATAGTGTTATATATAAAACTTACAAATGTTTTATATTTGCGTGACAATCGTGGGAATACAATTTTTTTTAATATATATGTAATTAAATTTACTTATATATACATGTAATACATGCATAAAAGAAATCAATGACGTTACCACCCTTTTTTCGTAGACTCGAATTCATCTTTTACATGTTTTCATATTTTTTTTGTACGATAAAAACGTCTGAAAAATTATTCGATTTTAGATATAAAATTTAAATGATTTATAATATACTTTTATTATCTAATCAATTTGTTACTTTTTTGATATATATGATTGAGAACATATTTTAACGAATGATATCATTTAATTTATAACAGATTTTTAAATTCAATTATATACATATATTTTTATAGTATTGAATTGTCATATATAAAAAAATGAGAAAAAAATATTTTTAATGATGGCAACATTAACGTTATTAACAATACTCAAAAAATGTCAGTTAGAACTTATTATTATAGAATATGTGGTTATATACGTCACATCGCGGCTCATAAAAGGTAGCGTAAATTTATATATGTATATGTCTACCGAGAGTCGAATATATGTGTCTTCAGCTGAATGAAATCTGAAAGAAAACATGAAATTTTTTGGAGGTTAACACGTTGAGCACATGCGCTATTCTATGTCTTGTTGCATGCTTCCACAATCAATAATTCTGCGCAATATTGCGTAGAATTTCATTGGTGTGAAAGAGATGAAAAATTTTAAATGTTCGAATTTCAGAGGTTTATAATCGTTGG
The DNA here is from genome assembly GCA_024500535.1 of Leptonema lineaticorne. Classification (NCBI taxonomy): domain Eukaryota; kingdom Metazoa; phylum Arthropoda; class Insecta; order Trichoptera; family Hydropsychidae; genus Leptonema; species Leptonema lineaticorne. Next base: position 7,168,654 of record JANIJI010000004.1, on the reverse strand, counting down.
CCCGAAACGGAACTGAAAAAAAATACACATTAAATCGGGGGGCGCTCAAATTTTTGCGTAATCACAAAACGTATAAAAATATTAATTTCCATTCTTTTGCATTAATTGTTTTTTTTATAATTTTAATTATTAATCCGAAATATTAATATTTTTAATTCTTAATAAAAACGCAATAAATTTACGTACTTTTTTCTACTGTTTTTTTTCTTTCATTCTTTTAAATATTTTATCGATATTATTATAAATTTATATTATGTTTTTATCTGTATTTTAATTTTGCATACAATACATTGTAGTCATAAAAATATCTAATTATAATTTAAAATATCGGATAACATATTAATGAAGTTTTTAGAGCACTAAGAACTATCAATTAATATTCAATATTATAATAAAATATTAATATTCATTATATGTCTAATATGTTTATAAGTTACATCAAAGAAAAAAAATAGATTTTTGAAGGCGATATTTTATGAAATGATAGATTTTATATTAGTATTAGATTGGATGACATTTTTATGTACTTTTAAAAATTATCGTAGACGAATAAAAAGATTTTATACAACTGCAAAAAACAGGGTCGCACTTTATTATATGCGCTTATAAATATGTATTTTATTATGTTTTTTATAAGCCGAAGTCTTATATTTATATGATTTATATGTATGAAGTTTTCATTTGTAATGTAATATATACGTTTTATATATTTGCATTTATTGCATTATTTTGCATATAATAATAACAATTAGTATTAGTTTGAATTTTATTTACTATATGTAAAAATATTTTTAATCAAATCGATGTTTCTCTTTGATTTGTATTTAATTAAGATTTAATTCGAATTTTGAAAGAGTGAATTTTATTGTTAAAAGTTCATCATCTATATATAAAAAGTAATATCAATATGTATAAGTGGCGCTAGTAGGCAGTTTGCCAAATATTTTAATACAATTTAAAATATCTAAAATATATAAATATCAGTAATATTATGTATTAAAATTGTTCATTATAATATTAAAATTCATATATAAATATTGATATAATATCGAATGTCATCGTTTTAAGCAACAGGGCGCTGGATTCGACTCTGCACTATGACACCCCCGGGTTACCTGAAGCCGGTGTCAAGATGGCCGCTGAGTATTTTCAGTTTTTCAGTGTGCCGGTTCGCATTTGATCGTACGACGACACAGTGACCGTGTGGCCGTTATTGCCGAACGCGACCCTCGCATTCGACACCCCTGTATGTTCGTAGTTTCGTCGACCGTTCGTCAGTATCGGTTATTTATTGCCAACGGCGTTCGTCTTCTTCTACGCCGGCTACACATATTACATAGACGAATTTCAGCGAAAACGATTTTCAGCTGAAATCTGAGTGTGTGCGTGCGTGCATGTGCGCTTTCATACAATATATGTATATAGTTGTGTATGTTAAGATTTATTTGTATATACGTGCGTATATACGCTTCAGCACTATGAAATAATGGTGTTCAACTAAAGGTTCGTCCACACGTTTAATTTTATTTATTTTTTTTTTCTTTATTTACATCTACGTTAAATAATTTAAACTCTTGTTTTCGTAATATTAATGAACATATTAAAAACAACATTTTTATGCAAATGTATATATATATATATATATATATATATATATATATATATATATATATATTAATTATTTTAACTTCTTCAAATATAATTTTATGATGATGTATAAAAATATGCAACATTACGAAATTTTTCATTTATGTGATATAAACAAAAATTTGCGTTATCATCATTTAAAAATATATGGAAATCTAACTTCCAAAATTTTCCAAGTAATATTTACATAATGGGATATAAGTAAATAATTTTTAATTTAATACGATGACACATGTTATCAATAAAAGATATAATTTTCGTTATATAAAAAAACGATATCGTTATCTAATTATATTTTTAGTTATCTAACAAATCTATATACAAAATAAACGAATAAATATTAGAAACAAAATAATATAAAATAACAATTTTTTTCAGTTGTGTAAAACAAGAATTTTTTTTACGATTACAAATATATTTCATTTTGATCATTAATAATAATTTTTGGCGTGAATGTAATTTCAGCCTATATTATAATATTATTTTCACGTATTTTAATTATTCTAGTAAAATATTTTTTACTGGATTAATATTTATTCTTCAAATAAAATTGAAATGTGATTGGACGGAAATTTATATCATTTGAACCGTAATTAATCAAATATAATGCACGTTTTTTTTGCTTTATTATCGTTTTTCATCTAAATATCAACCAAAACATTGTTCATCAATAAGGTTGATATTATTCAGCATAGTGTTAATATTTTATTAGTAAACTGTTGCACAGCAATTTTATAAACTGCAATTATTTAAATATAATGAAATTTGGTTAATATATTTATATAGTAAACGAATTTATCAAAGATAAAAAAAATGAAAATATTTTTGAAACTATGTATTTCTATATTTGCTGATAAATTAGTCATCGGTAATTAGTAATTTAATAGTTTTATTTTTTATCACAATATTATATGACATTTTTTGATACTTTAATGATATTATTATTTTTTATATATTAATATTGTTAATCAGTTTTTGATCGAATTGATAGATGCCAAAAATATTTTATTTTATATTCGAAATTTGGTACACATTTTCAGCTCTAAGAAATCGATATTATATTTTCAATAGAGAAAATGCGGAATTCGAGTTTAGAGATTGCGACTCACCTTTTCGATGACAAGTGGAACGGGTGATAAAGGGGGGGCAAAAATGAAAATCGGATAAAATGGGGGGTATGCGAGCCCCCTTTGGCCTTTAGACGTTAACCTTTCGAATAGGAAAAATGGCCTCTGTGTAAACAATACCGAAAGCAGCCTTAAGTTTGCTTGACCTTTGATTCTCAATTACTATTCTTCCCTTCCGATAAACGCTTCTTCCGGTTTTTGCGGCAAAACCTATGCTCAGTATTATCGATAAAATTAAAAAAAAAACTTTTTATATATTAATATTATATTAAAAAAAATTCTTATTAATAATCTAATTAAAAACGGTAGTAGAAATGTGATTGGTACGTATAAATATTTACATTATGTAGATTTATTATCCAGATAAGACATAAAGTTTACATTTCTACTGTTTGTCGTAAAACAAGGAAAAATCATTGTCGTCCGTTTGAAATGTGAGTTGTTTTTTTATTAATAATACGTTTGCTAAAAATATTCCAAGTTAGTATTCAAGTTACATTGAACGTTTTGCGTATATACCTATATAAAATTCACTATAATCCAATTAATGCCTTTTTTATAGGACTAAATAATGCAAATGTAATTATCATAATCATTTTATGTAAGAATGACACGCAATAAAATCTTAAAGTGGTATTTGTATTTATATAAAACTGACGCTCTTCATAAATGCGATAGAAACTAAAAAGTAATAACTATGGAACATGAGTTATAATAATTTAATGAAAAAAATAACGAATGTTTAATTATAAAATTCAACGAGTGACCTAAGAGGTTCGTTTTCAAATTATAATTAAATCTTCATACGCATATGCATTTTTTTATTTGTTAAAATTTGTTATTCAAAAAATGATTACAAATATTATTTACTATTTACTGCTTTAAACATTAAAGTTCTAATCATTATTTTTAATTACAATAAATAATTTCCAATGAATTTTTCAAAACACTGTGATATCTTGTTATTCTCTCTCTCTCTCTCACACATACACACATACGTATATATTTATATATACGTATTATTTATAGGTGAAAAATTTTTGCTTACTAATATTCTAAAAAACTAATAAATCAAATATAATTCTATATAATTATAATTATAATTTTTACTAATTTATACAATATTTTTTTTGGCTGTTGACTGTTGAACAATTTATGTAATAAGTTTAAATAACGTTGAAACGCAATTGGTTTGCATAATATTTTTTATGTAGAAAGTAAATCAGTATATTTATATATATATATATATATATATATATATATATATATATATATATATATATATATATATATTTATTTAATATTAAAAAATAAAATGAATTATTAAATTATTTATTTTTACCGATGTTATACGTAATAAATTGTTTTTATTTTTATAAAATATAAACAATGGCTGATAATGAAAAAAAATAATTAATTAAAAAATGATATAAAAAAAAAGAGATAACATACACTGGCGTTAAGGCGTCGCGTTGTCGTCAGCGGCCGTCGGTGCGTCGTTGATTTCGCTCCGAGACGTTCGCGTGTTTAGTCGTTTCCGTCTATTTTCAGTCACCGTCTTCTGTCGATGGTCCGTTCGTTGTCGTCGACGGACCGCAGACTCGATCCACGACTTTGATACATCGTTTTCGTTCGATCGCCGTTATTATACCTCGGATAAGGTAAAAACGCCGTCTCGTTCATTCATCGATTCGACTGCACGTCATTTTCGATATACATTAGTATTCCGATAATGGTCGTGATTCGGTCGCCGTTTGGACGATTGTTTTGTTTTTTTTTTGTGCTCTATCGATGCTAATTATATATATATATATATATTTATGAAATATTTACAGCGATAATACGTATTTATTTTTGTTTCGTTTCCGCTTTTTTATTATTTTCAATTACGATAATAAAGAACGTCGGCATTATAATTACATTTTTTTTTAAGTAGATGAACATAACCTCAAACTTATTTTGATTATTATTTATAAAAAAAATAATGAGAATTAACGATTTTTTTTCATTACGATTGAAAAATTTTACTTTAAAATTCATATACATAATTGCCGAATAAAATTATGATCTGCACATATTCACTTTTCTAATTGAAATATCTCTTAATTTAAAAATTTTAATCGATTGTTTTTTTTTTTTTTTACTTTTCGTATTTGTCAGCCGCTGTGTATTTAAAGCTTTATTTTGGGAATTCGCCTTCGCTTTCTGCTAAATTTTGTTAATCCACGTTATATAAATTAGTTTCTAGCATATGTTATAATTGTAGTTTATAAAACGGCGAGTATATAATTGCGCAAGTAGATGTAGATATTGTTGGTAATTATTTTCCGCTTAATATGGAAAATTCGAAATGTGAAATTTTTGTTTTCTTTTTGCTTTTTTTTGTAATATTGACACAAAAATAATGTTCGCCCAAACAACGCAATTTAAATAATTTTGTTAAATTTGAAAATTATATACCTGCGTAATTTTGACAGAAAGTACTTCCAATGATATAAATATTTCGATATTTGGTTTATTTATTTATTTTAGTATACAATATTAATTAATATTTCTTACACTGACGAACATTATCTGTATTATTTTCGCAATATATCATTTTAACTATTTATTTATATATGTGTATATGCATACACAGTCTCTCTCTCTTTCTCTCTCTCTTTCTCTCTCATACACACACACACACACACATATATATATATATATATATATATATAAACACTCCATACGTATTTTATACATTATTAAAAAAAATCAAATTCAATAATCATTTTTTTTAATTTACCAGCTTAATTTGCTTATATTATTCGTTTTTATAGATGTTTTCTTACACTCAGAAGAATCGCTTATCTATTTTAACTGAGCCGAAAACTGTGTTATTGTCTTCGGAATTATTAGTTTTTGAAGCGATAAAATGTCAAGCAACTGCCAATTTTAATGAAGACGTTCCTAATTGTTTATTTTCTACAAAGTTCGACGCGATTTCATTGATTTTTTCCAATATTACTGAACGTTGTCAATCATGTCATCAGAGGAACAGGCGTGCTTAGTTAGAACAAGATCTGACTCTGAAAATTCTGGGAGAAATCTCTCTGGTATATATCATATTCGCTTGTAATCTAAGAAAAAGCTAATATTTTAATATATTTTTCCATTTATATTAGGTTTTGGTAGTATAAGTAGAGGTAGCAGCACAATGGCATACACCGAAGGTAGTACAGTAGGAACCGAAAGCAGCAATGGTGCCAATCCTAATAATTTAATGCTTCAAGAGGGAGTAGCTGATTCTAATGATAGTGGCGAGTTGATTGATTATCAGGATATGAGCGTTTTGTCACAATTTCACGAAGACGCCATCAAACAAGTAATATTTTCATTATGTCATGTCATGTTTCAGTGATTCTCAATCGTAACCTCTTAAAAGGACATAACATTAAAAATATATATTCTTACTATCTCTTAATGTAATAAAACATTGTAAATATGTTTTACCTATTTAGGATTTGCGAATATCTCAAAATACATATATATAATTATATGGTTTCAATATATTTTACAATGACTTTTTTTTCAATTTTAGGCTGGTTTTGGAAAACATCAATTTTTAATTGGTGGTGCATTTGCTTTGGCTTTTGCTGCATCTGGTATAGAATATGCATCAGTTTCTTACGTTATTCCCTCGGCAGACGTTGAATTTTGTATGACAACGCGCCAGAAATGGTGGCTAAGTAAGATTTTATTTTATTTTGAAATTAATGTGATATTGACAAATTCAAATGAATACATTTGTATGCATCTTTCTTCTAGGCTCAATTACTTTATTGGGAATAGGTTGTGGGTCGGTATTGTGGGGAAATTTAGCCGATAGGATGGGTCGTAGACGCACACTTGTATCTTGTCTTTGTGTAAATGTTGTATTTAGTGTAATAGCTGCATTTATGCCCACTTATGGGCCATTTATGATGGCTCGGTTAGTATATGTAAAATATTGTCCTATTTTTATTACTAATAATGCAAAAAATATTTTTATGATTATTTTTTTTTTAGATTTTGTTCTGCATTTGGTGCAGGCGGGGCACCTGTTTCAGCTGTATCGGCCTTAGCTGAAGTTGTAGGAGGTGATGGAAGTAGACGAGCACGTTCTATAGCGCCACTACTAAGTGCTGCTGCTGCTGGTGCTCTTTTAGCAGCCGGTCTTGCTACATTAGCTTTGCCTCTTACAGGCAAAGATACCGTTTTAGAGAATAAAGAACATTTCAGTGCGTGGCACAGGTATGTATTAAAATTTTATATATTTTAATTAATATAATAAAAGTGTCAATGTAATAAAAAATTTAATTTGTAGATATTTACTGCTATGTTCCCTACCTACAATTATAGCTTTAACTACGTTAATGTGGATACACGAATCTCCAAGATATCTTCTTGAATGTGGTAGAGAAGTAGAGGCTCTCATGATATACCAAGTAATTGGATTTATATATTTTTTAAAATAAATAATAAAGAAAACAAAATTTTTATTTTTTTATATTCGTCATTTATATATGTAATTCCGCTTTTAGCGTATATATAAAAAAAATAGATCTAGGAGTGGAGGCAATACTGGAGGTGGTGTTGGTGGTGGAAGTGGGGGAGGAGGATATCAGTTAAGTGAACTAGAGTTACCTTCAAAAAGGCCTCATCATCGTCAACCTTCTGTAGCACCACCACCTACTTCTGTTTTAGCTGATATGGCTTGCAGTATTCATCAGGTATTTAAAATATATCAATATTTTTCAAAATTACTTAATTTCAGTTTTTTAAGTGATATACATATTTATTTTATTTTAGTTATATTCATTTTACTCTTTATATAATAAATTTACAATTGTATTGAAATGTTTTGTTCTTTTTAATTTTAGTTTTGGAATTCGTTTCTTCAGTTATTTTCTGCTCCATTCTCACGAACTACGTATATGTTAATTATTACAATTGCAACCACTCTCTTCTGTCATATTGCTTTTATTGTGTATGCTCCAAATATGATCATAAAAACGAAAAACGCAGTCTTCCAAGCGAGTACAGCATTTGTAACAGGAAAAAACTTTGAAAATACTGTATTCAATGTTTCCATAGAGAATGTTGTTTATGAAAACTCAACGTTCACCAATTGTACCTTTAAAGATATTACATTCTCACATGTTGTGTTCAAATATTGCAGTTTTTATGATGTAGAATTTACCAGCATTATGAGTTCATATACATTTTTTGAGGGTAGTTTTTTTCAGGGAACTAAGTAAGAATTTTTGTATATAATAATATAAATAAAATTATAATATATGTGAAAAAACAATATTTACTTCAGATTTATAGATACTGATTTAAATACAGCTCGTCACATGGATGCAGCTTGTCGTCTGATTAATAGTACAATTCTTGGTCTGTCACCAGCTTGTCCTTTAGAAGCTGATCATAATATATACATGGAAGAAGCAGTACGAGCTCGAGCTGCAGCCAGTGGTTCTGCTTTAATCGCCATGTTATTATCTGCACTTCTAATACCACTTTTGGGTCGAGTGCCTACAACTGGTATTTTAACTTTTTATTCTACTAATTAAATACAAAATATGAATCAAAAATCAATAAAAATATTTTTCAATTATTTAGTGGGAGCACTATTACTAATGTCACTATCTACACCTGGAATGTACTTTCTGAGCAGTGAAACTTCAATTATTATATTTACCTCTGTTTTCACTGGTTTGATTGCTATAGCCTATGTTGGTTTAACTCTTATAATTGTCGAATCTTATCCGGTACATTTACGGTAACTATTATTTAATTTTTTTAATAAATCTCATTTGAAAAACAAATATTTATGTAACTTTTTTGTAACGCCACTAGCAAGTAATGAAATTAAAATCTTATAAATTTAATTTATACTTCCTTATAAAATTAAATTTAATTGTATACAGCGATTTTAAGTAACTGCAACAAATTCTACATATTAATTAGTAATATTATTTATTATATAGTATTTGATCATAGTTTTCTAAAATTTTGAATTCAGTTTTTCTGTTAAATTAAATTTTTTGATCATGATGGTTTTAATATATATTTTTATGAAATTATTAGATATTATTTATTGTATTTTAATTTTTATAATTAGCTGTTATATTATTGTACAGGTGTACAGCACATGGATTTTTATATTCGATAGGACATCTAGCTGGACTGATAGCGGCTGCTATCTATGCGAATTTAACGCTTCACAGTTATATATTGGCGACTCTCTTAACTGCTGTCGTTGCTGTAACTGGAACAATATTTGCCACAAGATTAATCGATAGCAGCACTTATTTGATGTAAAAGACGTTCATTAAACGACAAATAATTTTTAACTGTTTATAGTGATATACTCTAATACATTTTTACAAGTGAAATCTGATATATATATATATATATATATATATATATATATATATATGTATTTATATATATATGTATATATATATATATATATATATATATATATATATAGATATAGATATATATATATATATATATATATATATATATAGATATAGATATATATATATATATAAATATATATATATATATATATATATATATATATATATATATATATATATATGAACGTGTAAAATTATACTATTTAAAAAAATTACAAGAATTTTCAATGATATTTGTTTACATCGTGTAATAAATATATAATGGTGATGTTTGTTATGGAATATTTATTATAAAATGTGGATTAAATTATCGACTTAAACATCATTCGTTAATGCCATTTTTCGTCATCAATGATTTTTGTTATAGCGTAAAATTCCTTTTTTTATTCTTTTCTTCTTTATATAGACTGTATCATAACCTCTAGTCATTTATTTGATTTTTTTAACTCAAAATAACAATGAAATATTGTATGATAAAATTAAAGGTAAGTTTTTAAAACTAGATTTAATACATTTCATTTTTATCAATTGCCATTTTATAACTTCATAGATTTTTGTAAAATACTGAATAGTGACGCAAATAGCTTATCAAAAGGTGCTATAGATCTTATTTTTAACTCCACAAGCTAGTCTTCTTTATACATAACTAACTCATCCAAAACGAGCTTTGAGATTATGTAAAAATGTTACAGAAAAAATCATTAAATTATTGCACTACTTTGGAAGACTGATTCTTCTGAAATGCTTCAGATACATATTATAAAAACATTTTAATTCTCGCCTGTAATGCCTTAATAATATTGTTTTTAATACAACATATAAAATGTGACAATTATAGTAACTGCGTATAATTGCTTATAAATGTTCATACAGCATGTTCTTTTTCTCGTGGCTTAATTACTAGTAACAAAATTTACTAATGGGGTTAACAGAAGGTTTATTATATCTAGACCTTAATATTTGTTTCGCGTCTTTAAGATTCTGTACCCTATACTTCAGATAATCGTTTTAGTATTGGTTGTTTGTACTATATCACGGAAAAATCGAGTATGGTTTGATCATAATCAAATCTAGATGATTTCGTTAGCCAGTCAATCACGACGCATTTCTGATGATACATTCCCTTATCAATATTTACTTTATACAACAATTTAATTCTTTTCATGATAGTTTTATATGTATGAAATGATAACTATATATTTACAATTGCTGTATGAGCAAATATACGATTATCACCATACGCTATAAAAATAAAATTACAATCATTATAATATTGTAATGTGAGCAGTCTTAGTGGGAGCTTAAATTTATTATTATTTTATAATAAAACGGCATGGTTTTTCACAAGCGTTTATTAACAGTTTTCCAGGAAATATAATGAATGAATTATGGGGAAATCACTTCTTATCTAGTGTCACTACTTTCCATGTTTATTGTAACTTCTTCCCATAACGTTTTCTTTTCAGTTGTTTGTATCGCAATGCCGATGTCAAATGCACCTATTGCAATCATGTCGAAGCTTTCTTTAGAAAAGTTTCTGTATCTCATACAACTTGTCGCCAAAATATTTGCAATAATATATCAGAACTGTTTTCCTGTTGCGACATGTTCTCGGCCTACAATTCAATCAGCCCCTTACAGTGACCTTCCAAGTAACAAATTCTCAGACTGTCCTTCAGGAACTTCATTTTAGCACTCATATCTTTCTGATTTATTATTTTTGCCTGTGACTCCCTATTTATGCCAAATATAGGCACTTCCTGGAATCCTGCAACCAACGAACAATGCCTTCTTTATTTGTGTAAAAACGTAAATGGTACATAATTCGAATACATTGTTTGTTACCATTACAATATAATAAATACTCAATAATATTGACTTGATAGAAAATATCTCCCTTTTTTTGCTTTAGTGAAAATATAAATTAATTTTATGTACACTTATTTATTACATAGTGTACAAAAACGAAATTTTCAATTATATATATTTAATTTTAATCATATTTTTATTATTATTAAAAAAATGTACGAATATTATTCCCATATTTATAAAAGTGATGTGTAAAACTATAATGTAATATGAATTAAGTAAGTACGAGATTCGTAAAATTAACGTGAATTACATTAATGATAATTTTTGTATTCCATTATATAATATATATAATATAATATACATAAATATGTTACTTGTATGTATATTGAAAGAAAGTCGACTGAGACCGACCTTTTTTCTATTTAATAATAGAAGAAATTAAAATTAATGGGAAGAATGAATAGCGATATTTTTATAACAATAAATGAATAATTTAGCTGGTGTCAACGATTTCAAGTATTTCGGAACTCTATAATTAATCAATTTACAAAATAAAATATTTTATTGTGTTATCATGTAAAAATATCAATATATTAGTATAGCTAGATGTTTAGTTGATGTGTTAGATGATATAAATAATTCAATCTTTGAAAATATTTTTTAAAATTATTTCTTATATATTCATATCATTACTGTATTGAATTTCTAGTATATTTTGTTCAGATCTTATGAATGTGTTGATACAAATTCATTTTATTACTTTGCAACTATTTTAAAACGATTGTTTGTTTCTATATTACAAAAATGAGACCAAAGATTTTTGTCATTTTTTCATTAATAATGATACAAAGATTTTACTACTCGTACAATCTTTGTCATTTATAATTTTCTTTTTAGATCTAAATATGATTTTTTTAATTATTATTTTAATTTTCTATTTATTTATGTCTGGATCTAAATTCAAATAGAAAACAAATTTACGTTTTTTTAACCCTATTTTTTTTATTGTTTTCTATTTGATATGCTGAAATACAATAAATTTTCCAATATGAAAAATTAGATCCTGATTTTTATAAATTAATAGCATTTTCATATTTACCATTGTTTTATACAATTAATACACGTGGAGTTCCGAAAGATTCGTATGGAATTTATAATGCCAGCTTCATATGAACTTATTATGTGCAATACCAAAGACATAGTAATAATAGATAAATGAATTGAAATCGATTGATGTGTCTGTTTTAAAAAGAAATTATATGTGATATTTTCGTTGCCATTTTAGTTTTTTTTAGGTCAATATTTATGTTCATTTTTTCCATAAACGCGTTATTATATGGAAGTATTAAAAGAATAATTAGAATAATTTTTTGATTAGTGAAAAAAAAAGTGTTGTGATTACATAGTTTGTTTATATAAATACACCGTTTTTTATACTTGCTTGAAACAATTATTTATATTATATATATATATATATATATATATATATATATTTATAATGAATGTTCCAAAAACTACATTCAGTACTGCAAATTTGATGTTTTTAATCGCTAATTAAATACCATACGTATGCAAAATCTCAGCATTTTTCATATTTGCAGCACAAAATATATTTTTCGGAATTCGACTTATATATATATATATATATATATATATATATATATATATATATATATATTTATTTATTTGTATATTATCCATGAATATTAATAAAAGTGGTATTATTATTAGTGACAGGTTGTTGCAATTATCACTAATATTGATAATTATATAAATATATATATTATTGATTAGTAAATTTTGAAAATAACATATCGTGTACAGTCAATTACGCTTTTCAAAGCTCACTATTGAAATTGTAGATATTTTTTTCTTATTGTATTTATTTATATATATATATATATATATATATATATATATATATATATATATATATATATATATAACGGAGAAAATTTTGCGACTTTTTTTACATGTACAATTATGATAAAAAAAAGACATTTTTATTCATTTAATTTGGCAAGTTGAGAAAAATGTAAATAGTTTAATAATGTATGGCGATTGTTTTTTGTATCTTAGTAAAAATTATTAAATTACCCAAATACAATTGTTTTTTTTCATATAACAGCAAACAAATACAGAAAATGTTGTTATGTATATATATATATATATATATATATATATATATATATATATATATATATATATATATGACAACATTTTTTTTGTTTGATATAATTTTTAATGCTAGTCTTAAATTATATTTCACATTTAAATTTAATAATTGGTAGTTATTGTTTAATACTTTGTTTTTTTTCAATAATATAGTATACTAGTGACATTTTCTATATAAATATATGTTTTAGTTTATTTTTAATATTGCAAATATCTAATTATAATTAAGAGTTTTACATTTCTTCTGAAAACATCATTACTCATATACTATTTTATATTTTGTAACTATAAGACATTAATTGTTAAATAACTACCATGACTACATAATTCTTCCATGAAGCATAATAACAAAAATAATTTTCAAAGTGTAGATTCAAAGTAATTGATATACAACACAAGTTATGTATGTTTTATTTAATACTCGAATTATAATTTATATTTTTCTTTATATATAATATGAAATAGTTAATTCTAAATCTATTTCAAAATAGATTACCACAAATATCCACCATGTTCAAACGATTTAAAATAATGATTTTCAATCTTCGCAATCAGATTTTTTTTAATACCATAAATCGATTTTATTATTTCTAGTTGACTTAAATATCATATAAAAAAAAACACATAAAATATTGATTTTACTTTGAAATATTTAACTGTTGATTAATACTTATCTAAAAAGTAAAATATATTGAGTGTAGTTGTTGGAACAAGGCTTACATACGTTTTTTTTAACTATAGAAATATTTTAATAAAATGGTTAATATAAATATACTTAAGGAACATACTGTACCCTTTTTATATTTAAGACCATTACAACAAATATTAGTAATCGCAATATTATGTTTTATTCATAATCCTTGTGTTTTATGTAAAAAAATAGGATATTGTTTATTACAAATATATTGCCTTACTATATTTAAAATGATAGTTAAATTTAATCCTTTCCACTTGTGTCTCCAGAAATGCCAAAGCTTTATATTTAAATATTATTCTTGTATTATTATTATTATCAACAAAACAAAAAATAGTTGTATGCTTGGAATATTCATTGTTTTCGACATCGAAATAAACGTTCAAAATTTCAATAGTTTTATATATATTTTAGTGTTATCAACAGTAAAAAAAAAGTCAAACAAAAAATAAAGAAATAATAATTTGATAATTAATTTAAAAATTTATTTCATAATAATAAGTTTATTTTGCAATCAGTAGATGTCGTTAGATTCATAAAAACTGCTGGCATTATCAATGAAACAGTATTTACCATACATGTATATTATATATCGAAAGATTAGTAAGCAGAACTCTGGTCTCCATTTCTGCGTTGCGTCCACGAAAAATATATTTATAGAAATTAAGCCGCCCCTCATGTTTTTATATTTTTATTGTCGCTTTGTTAATTATTGAAAAGGGCAATTGCGGTGATTTTTTTTAGCATTTAAAAATAGGACAAGGACAAAAGAAGAAACGTTTCTCTTTTTTCTTGGTCTTCATTATATAAAAATAAATTTTTATACTTTAAAAATAATGAGCGGCTCTTTTAAATGAATTTCTATTGTTTATCGCCTATATTAGCTCTTTTGGATGACAATGTTGCAGATCATTGCCCTAGAGGAACGAGCAAGTTATGGAGAAGAAACATTCCTCTAAGACGGATTAGTCCATAAGTCGGCTGAAAGAATCTACAAGGAACGTGCGGTAAAGTGAAATAACTTACCTTAAATCTCAAAATTTTTGAGAACACAAAATAAAAACGCTGAAATTAATAGTAGTACTTTAAAAGTAAACCTTTCCATATATAAAAGGTGTTCCTAGAATCACTTCACCATTTCAGTGGTTTTATATGTTTCTGCGTTTTTAATCGTTATTCACCGTGTAACATTAAAAAAATATAACAATATAAAAAAAATAATAGTCTCGCATTTTTAAAAGCTATTTATTATACAATTAGTAAACTTAAGTTCGATCTTTTTTTTTTTTTGAACGCAAAAATTGCAACATCAACACAAACATATTTACAAATATAGTCTGCAGATCCACGAATTAAGTCGGAATGCATTCAAATTCCTACAGGACAACATATGATCAAATCCAAAACAAAAAAAAAATAATTTGAGTGCAACCTAGTTTAAGTTGATCACACGTTTTTCTATGCAAAAAATAAAAATAACAAATAAACTGGTGAAAATTACTATATTATTCACACCGTTACAAGTAAACAGTATTATAAAAGCACCAAGCGACGATGTTGCATATAAAACGTGAGTGCTATATTTTTATTCATATAATATAATTATTAATAAAATACCAAGAGGGGTGGGGGAGAGGAATTATAAAATTATGAAGCGTTGCAAATATAATGATGAAATAGTTTAATATTATTATTTTGTTTTACATTCGAAATTATTCATTGTAAATTTTTGTAAAAACACGTTTTTGTCTCTCTTCTTCTTCAAAAACATTATCAACATAATCGAGGCTAATAAAAACGTAAAGCTAAAAAATTTCAGGTGAGCCACCAAATTTGCTTCATTGCGAAATCTAATTAAAAAATAATAATAATAAAAGAACAATTATACGACTTGTGCACGCTAAATATGGAATTAGAATACGTCAACTTTTTGTACTTCTTTACCATATAGTCAAAATTTTTATAAATTAGATTTTACAATGGGATGTTATAATTTAATATGCAAAACGGACTAAATTTCAAAATTAACATCACGTTTATATTGGAGACCCACTTGTTATTTTCATAATATATTTTATTCAACTACAACCTTAATATCTTATTGATTAATCGAAAAAAAAATCACATATGCGCTTTTCTTTGCATTTAAACGCTATATAAATCAATAATAACATTTTGACGTTATAACGCCGTATCATTTTTTTTTATTATTTTTTAAATTGTTCTGCCCGAAAACATTCAACAAATTCATATCTAAATCGTATACATACTATGTTAAAAAAAATGAATAAAAATACAGATTCTAAAACGATCAGAATTGGATTAATATTGCTATATTCATGGACAGATAATTGTTTAGTATTTATAAATTACAAGAATCTTACTTTATGGAGATATAAGATACATATTATATATATACATGAGTTAAGATGTCTTATAATATCTAAAAGAAAAAGTAGTTGACAAAATATTGACTTAAGTATCAAGCTTATCAGTAAATTACTTTCATTTGATATACATTATAACAAGAATTATAATAAATATATAATATAATTGCATCAATCCATTAAAATATATTTTTTTCCATTAATTTTCATATTTTTGCTGTTTAAAATGTTCAAAATATTTTTTTTTCAATATGCATATTTCGTATTTTAAAAAACTGGTCGTTTAAAATATAAATCGAGCGGATGAAAGAATTTTAATTTATGCTAATTCTAAATACAATATATTGGATTGATAAAATTAAAAAATAGTAATTGGATGACAAGTTTCACCAACATAGATATTAATGCAAAATGTATATTGTATAATAATGTATATTTCGAAATACTTTTGAGATCATTATTACATTTCCTATGTAACGATTAAATATAAGGTTATCTGAATAATACAAAAAAAAAACAATTCTCGAATAAAAAATATTATCTTTTTGTAAAATACAAACATTGACTCTATAAATAATCACAGAGATTTTCGATATATCAATTTCTATATAAATAGTAAAACAGATATAGATCTAGAGAGAATAAAATTTTAATAAATCATTAAGGGTATCGAAATTCATTGAAAAAATAAATAATATGATAAAATTTTATTGAGTACCTTTTTTACTTGTATATAATTATTAATAACATGTCAACACTGACAATAAACGTTCTGAATATCTGTAATTTTCAGATAAATAATATATCGTATATATTTGAAATATTATCGCCAATAATAATTCAAATATCAGTTTTAAAATAATGAACTAACTTTTCAAAGATATTAATCGACATCTGTATCATATATATTTATATACTAGGAATCAGTGTAAATTAAAAATAATTGCAATTAAATTACTTTTATATGTTCTCTATATTTATTCTGTCCAAGATAGACAACACACTATACAAACTCAACCATTGCTAAATCAGTTATCATTTTGTTTTTTTTTTCACCATCAAGATAAAACTACCTTTGATACATTTAAATACATCTAAACACAACAAACAGTGATCACTTTTGTGAAATTATGCAGTATTGATATCTAAAAAAAGTATTAACTGTCAGCACCCTGAATTGGAACAGTCAATATTACATATCAGTTTGAAAAACTTATATACATAGTTTAAAGTGAGCCTCAAATTATCATTTCAATATTTTAAATAACTTATATACAAGAATTGTCCATTTATATATATATATATATATATATATATATATATATATATATATATATATATATATATGTGTGTATATATATATAAGAAAAAAATCTAAAAATTCAACTAGAATTTCTTTTACTACCAGAGGTATCATAATATGAATGTTTTTTTTTTTTGGTCTGAAAAAATACATTTTAAATGATCATAAAATTTGTTTTAAAAATATCAATATTTTTTTTTGTAAATGTGATTATTTGCATCTATAAATTAGTGAATAATTATTTATTATTTTATATAATAGTTGTAAATATCATATTTAATTTATAGAATAAAACAAAAAAAACGGTAAATATATTAAAAGTAATAAATAATACGATATAACTGCAATCTTTACAGAATTTTATTTATTGTTATATGTGTTATTTAAAATAAATAAATTATATTATAAAAGGTAAAAACATTTTATATAATTATTCACTAAAATTATAAATATAAATATTCATATTCCAATTTCTATTTATTTAACAAAGTTTACTTCAATGAAATTATTATTTTTTATTTAATATGATGTTTTAATGACGATTTTTAAAATTCTATTTGATTTAAATTTTTAAAGGGTTGAAATGTCTATTGTACATGTTCAATCAATAAGACAACTGAAAAGCATTCCATAATACTATATTAAATAAAAATTAAAAATATTGCCATATTTTAATATCAAATATAGTAAAAAACGACATAAAATAAACAGAAATTTAGTTATAGATTTGTAGAGTTAAATCCCACAGTGGAATGAATCTATTGAAAATGTAATTATTTATGAAACCAATATGAAATACAGAGAAATAAATCTCAATGAAAAATAATTAAAGCAAATTATGAAAATATATGTAAAAAATTATGTATGTAAAATGTTTTTAAATGTCAATTAATTACAAAAACCTTAGCCCACAGGAATGTGACAGACGTGGGAATTAGTTTATGAAGTCCTTATAATTAAACATATAAGGTTAATAATAATAGTAGTAGAAATATGGTTCGACAAATAGCTATTATAGGGAAGATCACGCCACGTAGCTGTAAGAGTCTTTCATTCCTTCTGTCCTCTCTAGATATTCTTTCTCTATAAGAATATCTATACATTTCTACAAATAAAACAAAATGTTTAACAATTTTCAATTATAAATAAATGTAAAAATATAACAAAATTGAAAATATTATTTACCTTTATCACTTGCACCCTGGGTTTAAATCTGGACATTAACTGATTTAATACCTCTGCAACTAATTGCTGATGTTTAAGAACTTTTCTGGTTTTCATAATTCTTACTATTGCAGCCTGGAAATTATATAAAAATTATTAGTTAAAAACAATTAGATTATTAATACATAATAATAATTATAATTTCAATGTAAAACTGTTGAAAAACATACAAGTAATAAAATGAAGTAAAAAAATGAAATATTTTGTAAAAAAAAAAGTATAAGTTTGATTTGTAAAATATAACAAACCTGAATTAACATTTTTCGATCCTCTTCTATATGTTTGTGAGTGGCTTCTTGTTCAACTTTCATTTCAGTTTTCAACGGAATGTTTATATTTACTCGAAGCTTTTTACTAAATTACAAATAAAAAATACAAATTAGCAAAAAATAAAGCAAGTAGCATAATATTAAATTATAAAAAGCGACATATACTTTTTATAACCAGTAAATAATTGAACAACTGAATTTTCTGTCAAATCATTTTCATCGTCTTGGCATATAAGCAACTTAGCTTTAAGTAATATTTGTAATACCTAAAATAATAAACATGGTATAAATTAATAAATATTTATGTGAAAAAAATGTTTCATCAGCTAATTATAATTACCTGCATCAGAAAATCATGTTTTATTCCAGTATGTTGATGCAATTGTTGAATTGTCCAAGAGACGTTATCATTGTATTGTAATAGTACAGCCATTTGAAAAGTACTAGCTTGAAGTGTATATCTATGAATATAACAAATGATAATTATAAAAATTCGTCAAAAAATAAGCACATAAGATAATAGGCACAATTTCAATACCTGTTTTTGAAACAATTCGTGACGAGTTCACCTTTACTCATATTATACAACCAATTAAGTTTTCTTCCTGAATGCTGGCCTGAATAAAATGTAGTAAAGCGATGAACAGATCTTTCCAGCTAAAATATAAATTTGCAAATAGAAACAAAAGCGTATGTTATTAAAGATTGATGTATAATATTTTTAAATATACCTCTGTGGGCAATTGAAATGCAAAAGATTGTTGAAAAGGCCAAGATCCTGAAGAAAGAACTTGAATACTAAAATCAATATCCAATGGCTCATTAGAAACTTGTAAATGATTGCGAAATTGTTCGTTGAGATCTTTAGACACACCAATATCCTAAATAAAATTATGAATTAAAATTACACATTTTAAAACTATTTGGTTTTATTAAAATAAAAAAAATACCTGAAACATTCTTTGTAATTTACTTGTGTATTCGAACCCGCAAGCTTGTTTTAATTTTGAGATCATAGAAGCCTGGAAAAAGAATGGTTATTAAGACAATTTCATACTAAATAATATTTTATAGAATACAAATAAACCTCAGCATCATCATTGGCAGACATATGCTGGACAAGTCGTTTGGCAAGCATTTTTGAATAGAATTTTTGGAAAACATCTTTATCTTCTATGTATTTAAACACAACCATCTGAAAACAATTTTAAAAATTATATTAAAAAGAAAAAAATATTAAATAATTCTCCTCAAAACATTTATTTAACCTTGCGTAGGAAAAAACATAATTTCACAAAAAAGCTAAAAATACTGATTTGTAATTAAAAAAATACAATGTAATAGAAACATGAAAATAAAAAAAATATTCACCACTTGATTTAATGTTTCCTCAAGCTCAACTTCCTCTGGATTTTTCGAGGATTTCTTTAATAGTATATCACAATATTTTGCTAACAATTCTGGCGATTTTGACGACGAACTGGCAACGCGAGTCACTGCATTGTCTATAAATGATGGAAAAAAATAAAATAAAGTACTTAAAAATACAATAACAAAAAATATTATTTCTACTTACTATTTATAAATCTACCGCAAGCTTTATCTAAAGATGTAACAAATCCAGAGTCATTATTGAATGCAGTAATGACAAGAGCATTGTACTTCTTATGTACTTCCAATATGGTTGAAACATACACTTTAGGATCCTGAAATAAAATTTAAATTTAGTAGTAAAATCTTTACATCAACAAATTTTCTGATAAGATGATAAAAATTAATTAATTACATTATTAATTTAATCAAATTTAATAATTAATATGTTTTTCTTAATTAATTTTATCATCTGGAGTATTAATAACAATAAACATACATTATGTGCACTTTCACCACATTTTTCAATGGCTTGTAATCCCTGAGCAGCAATATGACTTTCGAGAAGATGACGTAATTCAACTAGACCATCATTTATACGAGCAACTAAAGAATACATTCGTCCTAAATCCACATTTTTGTCCATATTTAGTAAATGCTAAAATTCATGTTAAAATAGGTATAAAAATCATTAATTATTTTGTTCAAATCATTTTCGATAAAAACACAATTATACCTGAAATTCAGTATGGAATATTTCTAAATGTTTCTCTATCAGTACTTTCTCGCATGTTTTTGCGAGCATGTCAGAAGTAGTTTTATGCAGATACACCTGAACTCTAAATTGTTCTTCTTGTAATCGTTGCTCAGCCTGAAAAGAAAAGAATAATAAAAATATTCTGTCATTTAAAATTATTATCATATGATGTAACGTTAACTAACTTTTTTCATGTATTCTGTCACTGGATTCTGTCTGAGAAATTCTGTACTCTCCCTAGTATAAAAGCGCTGTGTATCTTCGAGGAAGATTGTTTCGAAAGAATCCTTATAAACAGTTAAATTCTGACCTCTAGCACTGGGATCTTCTTCATTTAAACCTAACTCGACATAACAGTTGATTACCTATTCAAAAGAAAGATATTATAAGAACTCTCATGTTTGAAAATAAATTAAAAATAAAGTCAAAATTCCTACTCCAGAGACAAGACGAGTATTTATAGTCTCTCCATTTCTTTCTCTTTCGATTAGTTTTAAAACAGCATTTGTAACCTGCTTGTTTAAATGTTTGAATAAATTATCCCTCCATGTTACAAGAGCCAGTTGATAGATTTCATATATACCCTGAAATATTCAATTTAAAATTAACATAATTATAAAATATATGCAAAGAAAAATAATTATTTATAACATTACTTTTCTTCCTTCCTCACATTCCCGTTTAACCCAATGTCTGTTAAGATATGCACAAACACCGTTCAATACTTTCGAAGAAAACTGATACTCTTCCCATTGTTTAGTATAAAAAGCTAAAACTTCTTCTCCCATCAACTCAACGCCATTCTGAAAATATTATGGAAACGTATTAAATTGAAAAACAAACAATATATAAAAATAAATAATAGAAATACATTAAGTAATTTTATGAGATAATTTCGCAAAAATTCTCTAAGTCTCTTGTATAATTCAAGTCCAACGAGTTGTGCACCACCAGCTTGAGCTCCACTTCCAGTTTGTCCACCAGCTCCTTTCTTTTGCCCAATAGTTGGTGTCGTTGCACTACCTCTACCGACACTCCTACTACTACTGCTGCCACCTTGTTGATGTACAGATGTACAATAATTATATACATGTCTGAACAATTATTGTTAAGGATTTATATCAAATATATTCAAGTTACTAAATAAATTTAAAAAAACTATACATAAATACAATACAAATATTCTGCAAAATTATATCATATTTTAATAAAATATTTTTTACTTAAAAAATGAAATACAAAGTAAATTTTAGATTATCTACAATAAAAAATTTGTTAATAGCTATAACACAATATAAAAATTGTTCCTTATTAAATATGTATTTTACATCAATAATTAAATAAGGATACGTATACAATTGCATATATCTGTATTTAGGCATCGACATTCTTTTATAAACATGTTCTATACCTTCTCGTAAGTCGCCCCATATCTAAAAATAAATTATCATTATTTTCTACAATTTTTATTTAATTTCAAAAATGCATATATATATATATATATATATATATATATATATATATATATATATATATATATATATATATATATATCAATACCTGATCGAGATCAATCTGCTTTGTGCCTGATGGAGGCCCTCCTCTAGACCCCATCTTATATATGATATATATTAAAAGCTTTTATGATTTCTAAACAAAAACAGTTTGTTCTTTCAATTGCATTCAATTTAATTCTAACAGTATAGTCCAAGTAATAGAATACAGATCACAGCAGTGTGTCATTAAATGAAATAAGGATAAAAATATTTTTATTTTATGATTATCAGGTAGCTCATATACAAAATTCAATTTATTAACGAAGTATTTCAGTTTAGCATTGATTAAATTATCTGAAATAAAATACATATAATATTATTATCATATTTTCTCTTATCATTATTGCAATTTATATTTTTAATATTTTCTTAACTAAAGTAATTGTTGATTTAAAGATAATAAAAAAACATCAAACTTTTTGAAGAAAATAAGTTGACACATATATTGTATACCGTCATTTATCGTATTTTATTGTATTTTCATTTTGACTATCTAATTATAAAAACTATAAAATAAAATATATTTTACAAATTTATACCACAAATATTTGTTTTTATGAATAATTTTTAAGAAATAAATTTGGAAAAAAGTGAAGTGAATTTGTGAACAAAAACTTTAAGTATTAGTGAAAAAGGATATAAGATACGTTACATCAAAGGCCAGTGGTGGAAAAGTTCACGACTATAATGCTAATGAATAAATTATTAATATTAAAAAAATTAAGATATTAATTACAATGCATAATAACGAGTACATTAAATATATATGTTTGTAAAATTTTTAAAGTATATTAGTATAACTTGACAAATGTAAAGAAGTAAAAAAAGTCTAACTAAAACTTGAGTAATACAATAATATAATTTTATAAACGTAATTAATTCTGTATATGTTATAAATAATGTAATTCAAGAATTACCAAACAATGAATATTGGTTTTAGTTGATCAAATTAATGGTTATTTAACCATATTAAATAAGAATATTTTACATAAATAAAATCCAATCTAAAAAAATCTATTTCTGATAATCAAATTAGGGTAACTTTGAGAATACGTTATATTTTAAATTTATTTAAAATTTTATCTAAAAATAATAAGTTGGAAACAATATAAATTTGCGATTAACGTGACGCATCAGAGAAACGATCGTAGCGAAAGATATTAAGAAAAATTATAAGAAGTTACCTTCAACATATGAACATTCAATTAATTATCAAACGAACAAACATATTTAAAAAAGAGGTTATAAACACTGCAGTTTACTATTAATAATAATATGTAAACTTTCTTTTCTGAGAACATTCTTATAAATTTTATCGATTATAATGGAAAATTATATGACAATATTTAAAATGACTCGCGATCGCAATTTAAAGCGTATAAAATCAAACAAAAACTATTACACGATCCGACTACGGTTTCATTTACTCACTCGTTAGAGTGACAAAAAAATATATATTAGTAACGATCGATATTGTTTGTTAAAGGTGCGCACATATAAGAATCGCATATACAATATTCGAAACTATAAATTCTAAAAATACCCACAATCAAGTAACGCGGATATATTAATGCGATATTATTATTATTTTTCTCGAAAACCGTAATCGTTTCGCATAATATTACGTTTATTACGTAAAACCAAAATATAAAAAAGTCGAAGAAGAAAAAAACGTAAACATTATTATTTTAAACAATTTTGCAACGCGCGTTTGACCTACATTCGAACGCGTCAAAAGACGAAGATGAGAATTTTAAATATAAACGTTCGACACGATAAAAAAAAATAGACGACGAGAGCGAGAAATTAAGAAAAATCAATAGTAAAAGGAAATAAACGTCACTATAGGGGTTCAATATTGAAAGTCTACGGTTATATAGCGTTTGCACAATCGAATAATACCCTTTTTTCCGTCGCTATTAACGCATCTTTTAAAATTATTTAAATATGATAAAACCGTTATATTTGTTCACTTCGAAAGTTGAGGATGGACGACCGACGAAGGAGAGATCGGGCGAGCGGATAAAGTTAAGAAATTGACGATACGAGTTACGGTGACAAGGAAAAAACCAATTCGAAGACGTCGAGAATAGGTTTGCGCATATTTATAAGACTTGGTCGCACTTGGGAAGTTTCGAGCGTCGTCTCCCGGACGTGGTCGTCGTCGAGATAAAGATGTCACTTTCGAAACGCGCATTCGACGAGGACGAGGACGAGAACGCGTAACGCGAAAACGAATCAGAAAATCGAAGGCTCGCAAAGAGGGCCGAGCCGACGATGACTGGTGGATTAGCGGAGGACGGGCAAACGGGTGACAAGTGACGGATGACGGATGACGTGCGAAAGGAATAAGAGTCGCGTTCGATTGCGGATTTTGTTACTTCGACGCTTCGCAAAACCTACCGACCTTCGACGATGACGAGAAAAGAAGCGCGGAGACTCCGGATATATAGGATGCGAATTCCGCCGCGCCGCCCGCACCTATCCGTACCTATCCGCTCCTATTGTTGTACGATAGGTCGGACCGCGCACCGTTCGCGACCATTAACCCGACAAGATTGCGCGTCTCATTTTACCGTATCATTCCGCGATCGTTTCCGATGTTTCTTCTTATTTTTTAACAGTTTCAATAGAGCCGTTTCGTCTACGCTCAGTCACGACAAACTTTAAAAAAAAATATCTTCCCTTTCTCAAAAGTATGCGAACGCTACGAACATCTCTACGATTTATTATTATATTAATTTTAGGATAACATAATTTTAAACAGCAAAGAAAAGATCGTTAAAACTTCAACGACTCAAAAAAAATCTTAAAAATGTACAAGAAGAAAGATAAATTTTAATAAATTAAAAATTTTTTTAAGAGAACGATCGGTCGCCTTAAAAATGTCATCTAATATAAAATAAATATCGTCAATTTTATAACGAACTAAACCGTTTCAGATTATAAAAAATAAAATAACATATAATATCGGAAAACTTAAGGAGTATTTCCGCTAACGTTAAAAAAAATATATATTCACTATTTTTATTACCAAAAAATATGCATATATTCTAAATAATCGTCTAGCGTACAAAAATATCTAGATTTTAAAACGGCGAATACATAAAGCTTTTTAATATATAAAATCTATTCTTACCGCTTTTGTAATGTATTAAACAAAATAACATTTTTTAAAAAAGAAAACTACAAAATATACGAATATATTATAAAAAATCTATATTCGTATTAATGTACCCGAAAATCGATCGTTAATTTTAATTTCCTTTTTGGATATTACTGAAGTGTCGAAAATTTATTTCTTTCGCATATAATCGATCGGATTTGAAAATATCGAATCGAATCATATTTTGGTCATACTCAAAACATAGATAATAAGAACCAAAATTTTAGTCTTCAAATCTGGCTTCGGTTCGGTGACGTTTGTTTATAATATTCTTTTTTATAGTTATCGATAATGTCGCACTCCACCGAATGGAATATTGAGGATTATAAAACGATACACGAAAGCGATGAGCAGTGGCAACTTCGAAAGCGATTTATGGAACGATGGAAACTAGATATACCGGAGGATCGCCTCGTTTGTCTCGCCAGATCGTTTATCAACGTAGAATTCCTCGGTTGCAGATATCCGTCACCGGTTATGAAGCAAATTGAAAAACTCTCTAAAGAGGTATTATTCAATTTGTTCGTTAAATTCCATATGCTTCCGAAATCTCTAAAATTATTTTTTCAACGTGTGTACCATTTAATCGCGATAAAATTTTATAAACGCGTTTATTTTTTATATTCAGATAGCGTTCAGTTTTAGAGAAAAGAAGAAATGCAGATTACGACGCACTTTTGTATCGGCATCAGAAGCCGCCGGTGACAAAGCCAAGGGAATAAAAAGGTCGCACGACGGAGAAGACAATACTAACGTTCCCACGAAGAAAATGACTTTTGTGCAATCAACAGTAAACCAAATTTTAAATAATTCGCCAAATCCAAAAAGTTCTACAAGTAAATATAAAACTATTCGATAATGTTATTTATTATTTTTGTTTACGCGACTTAAAATTTAAAGGATACGATGGCCGTAATTTTAATACATTCAAAAACAAAGAGCATTTAAAAAATAGAGACGCGTTTAGCGAAAACGACTCAAAAACAAATGTAAAAAACAGTGTAGTTTGTAATATATATGGCAACTTAGTGCTCCAAGATAAAACAACATGCAGAAGTTTTACCGAGAAACTTACAGGTGAATTTGGCTTTCTTCCGCCAAATGTATTATATTTTCTTGAACAAAATGTTAAATATATTTTTTTTTAGTTTCTTGCCAAATGTGTAAAATTCCTATTAATTGGGAATGTACGGTTGAAAATACAGATTGGACTTGTAAATGTCTAATAAATAATACAATTATTTCAAGCGCCAATGGAGAAACTAAAAAAATTGCGAAAGAAAATGCTGCACATAAATCTTGGGAAGTAAGAGAGAACATTTTTTTTCATTCGCTATTCATATTTATTTATTTTTATACGTATCTATTCTGTGATTATAACGTTCAAACTAGAATTACTAATATTTTTTAAAAACTGAATTTTTCTTTAAAAATTGTTCTAATGTACAAAAACGATTAATCAAAATTTTTATAAGAATCGTATATCTTGTAAATACAAAATTATTTTCGTTTATTAATATGTAAATAAAATATTATTAATAGAGACGTGTTACGAGATACCTATGGAAATAGATTTGAAAAATAAATATGAATAATTTTGGTTTCAGATCCTACAAAAAAAATGTTATACGATTGTAACGATTCAGAGACACAATAATAGCAAAGATAGAAAAATATCTGCGCAGGATATCGAAGACAATAATAGTTCAACTTCCAAAGATGCTCTCGATGTTGAAGTAGATAGTGCTGTAGCTAAAAGGTGTTGATATATTTTATATTATTATAATTTATTTTAATTAATAGTTAATAAATTATTTGGTTTGATAAAAATAAGAATCATGAAAATGATGGGTTGGAAAGGTGGAGCACTTGGTACATCCGAAGATGGCATCTCTGAACCAATAAAACCAAATTTAAAACAGGTAATAAACATAAACAAACTTATATAACTTTATGTAATTTATAAAGTAAATTTAAATATCTACACATATTTAAAAATATTACACACACACACATACATACATATATACATACATATATATATATATATATATATATATATATATATATATATATATACTATTTTTCAGATAAGCAGAGCAGGCTTAGGAAGTTCAAGCACCATAACAACAATTAATAATCAGATAAAAAGAGTAATTTTAGAATTTAAAAACGATATTAGTGCAGATTATGATCTTGTTTTTGCAAATGATTTTACTAAAGAAGAAAGGGCTGAAATGCATAAAATAGCTCTTCGCTATGGTTTAAAGTCAAAAAGTTATGGACGTGATTTGGATAGGTAATACATATATATATATATATATATATATATATATATATATATATATATATATATATATATATATCTTAAACTTTTTATAATAAACTGTAATTTTATCTAATGGTTCTTCCTTTTATTTTTTTAGGTATTTAGTTATTAGCAAACATTTATCACCAATTGAATTAGTTCAATTGCTTATAACTTGTGAAGGATCAAACGATAAATACAAATTAATATCACCTACTGGATAAAATTAAAATATGTTTAGATTTAGCAAAATTACTTTATACATATATGGATTCTGAAAAATATATGCGTGTATAGTTCTTGTGTATTAATTTCAAAGAAAGTAGTTAATAATAATGATTTATTTTTTTAATCAAATTACAGAAACAGGTAATGCTTACTAGTATTGCTTCTGTCTACAAAATCCCAAAATAAACCAAAAACGATTTGGTTCAAACAAAAACAACTAAGAATTATTAATATTTACATAAAGTTGTATAATGAATCTGACGATATTTGAATTTATGATGCAAAAAACTGATGTTTAGTGCATATTCTTTGTAATAAATTATTCAGTTAGGTAATAAGCACGAGATTGATATTTGGCTGGTGGCTTTGGAGCGTCAGCTGGCAAACCAGGTGTTGCATCTTCGTATACATCTTTTTTAGGTGGTAGAGGTTTGGGTCTTTCAGAATCATGAATCTTTACTCTACAAAAATAACCAAATTCTGCCCGGTCTACATTTAATTTATCAAGCACGCATTTATCATAGACAGCTTGAGTTTTGCGGCAGCTAAAATATAAAGTAAAGTTATTCTTGATATACAGTAAAAAGATTCTAAAAATGATGTTCAAATAAATAATTCTTTATTGAGAAAAACTTACTGTCTAAATGCAAAATCTCCAGATGTTTTATATATACAGGAAGAATATTTATTGAATTCATCATAACAATTTTTCTTCACGAGACGTAAAAATTCAAGGGCACATGCGGTAACTTTTTTTCCCTCATTAATACATGCACGAGGATCGTTTAGTTCATTTCTGCACAACATAAATTCCTGTAACATTAAATGAAATTATACTTGTATAAATGAATTAATGAAACATCTTATATATACGAAAATATATTTATTAAAATTCATTGGAATTAATTTTGAAACATTTTAATTTTATTTTCTTATTATACTAGATTCTTATTATTAGACTAGTACAACGTTTTGCCATACAAATTATCAATAATTAAATAGCAAACTTTAGTATAAAATATAGACATAATTTAGAAATATTT
This sequence comes from Leptonema lineaticorne, assembly GCA_024500535.1. Taxonomy (NCBI): domain Eukaryota; kingdom Metazoa; phylum Arthropoda; class Insecta; order Trichoptera; family Hydropsychidae; genus Leptonema; species Leptonema lineaticorne. The sequence continues at coordinate 7,139,135 of JANIJI010000004.1, read as the reverse complement.
TTACTACTAAATTTGCATTTTTTTGAAATTAAACTATTTTATTCTGTCCAAACAAGACAAAATGAATCAGTAAAAATAAACTTTTGAAATATTATTTATTATAAGTAAATATATGCATACTATTATTCAAATATTTTTTATTGTATTGGCGAGAAACCACTAGTTCATTATTATTAAAGGTATACATATTAGTTTTTCTACACTTTAATGTTTATGTAAATGACGAGGTTCGATCGTAAATTGATAAAATTTGAACTTAAGCTATTTTATTGAAATTAACGTTTGATAATATTTCTATTGATTTTTTCCAATTAAGATTGCATCTTCAATTGTAGCTAAAATTATAAATATATATATTAACGATTTTAGAAGATTTTTTTTTATTTTGTTTAATGGTGAAATTTGTTTCAATATTATTATTTAATTTTAAAAAAATGTCTATATTTATGTTTACATATACTTTAAAAATATGAGATTATGGAATTTTCAGATAATACAAATAAAGTAAAGTAATATATGATGAAGTCAAGATGATTGTTTTTTAGTTAGAGGATTTGTTATAATCAAATTTATAAACAAAATATAATACAAAATAGAAATAATGCATATTCATAGAGGGGCAAAAAGTAAACTAAAATTCTTATAACTCTAACATCAATTTTAATTATATTCTTGACACAAATAGGTCAGATTATGGAATGAACAGTCAATTTGATCAATACGAACTGAAAGTAAAATATTTGAAAATGAAAAAGCCGACACCATTCGAAAATTAATATAATACGACGACGACATAGACAACGTTATGCAATCACACAACGTCGAAACGGAAAACACGAGATGGGCGATGCGGATTTAGCAATAATAGAGAGCGAATTCGAAATGCACATTATTGTGATGCTCGCAATATTTGCCGATATGGAAAGCAGCGGAGCGAAGAGTGTTGGTGGAGACGTTCACTTCGGGAACGGTCAGCTCTTCGATTGTCGGCAAATGCATTTCTTCAGTGTAAGACATTTTTATCGCCGCTTCGTGTCTTTCTCTCGATCGATTATTTTTCGGTCAACTTTTATTCAAAATCCGAAAACTGACAAAACAAAAACTCGACTGTCAGACGAGCGACTGATCGCTCGCCGACTGTCCAACACCTCCAAAACGACATCGATCACATAGCGCGTCATTTTACGACCATATTCGTTTATTATTATTTATCACACTAAAATATACTTGTTTATATTAAACATTAATATTAAAAAGATGATATATATGATAAGTGTAGTTTTTTTTATAATTTAATTATCCATTAACGTTTCAATCAAAGATACAAACGAAATATTATTTTTATTAAATAAATATTTTATTAATTTTTATCAAATCATAAAAAATCGAATATACTAATGGAATAAAACGATATTTCGAATTAAAAATGAAAAACAATGTTTACTTATGTTTGCCAAAAAAAATTGATATTGCGTACAGTATTTGCTAGCATTTGTCGAGTGTCGTTCGTCGTTGGTGGTGTCGTTTCTTGGATCAGCTGTCGTGTTTTTTTTTTTTGAAGATCTTTCGAATATGGTTGCAAGTCTCACGGAGACCGTGGCTTTCGAAATAGGCAAACGATTTTACTTTTAACTATAATATGTATATATTAGAAAAAGTCACTGTATTTTTTTATATGACATCAGGCTCTACATTACATAACCTCTATAAGAGGCTGTATTCTCTTGATTTGTCACTTTTTATTATGAGATCGAAATAATATTCCAATTGGTGTACCTTATTGAGCTACAATGTAATGTTGTGGTATAACTCGTTTATCATAAATGTATAAATATCCGTGATTTAATCCCTGACCGTTTGGCATTTCTTCAAGTGTACAAGATTGTGCAATACAAATTGAATCAGCATCAGTTTCAAACTATTCGATATATGACGTGCAAATATAAAAATAATATAATTATCAATATCGTATTTTTTATTTATTGAAATGACTAGATAATGACAAAATTTATTTTATATTTTTTATTTCTAATTTTTATTTTAAATTTTTCTTTAAGTAAAATCTATTATAAAGAAACTCCAACTAGTTTATTTTATTTTTATTTATAGCGTTTATTTTATTTTAAAGATATTTTAATTTTAAATCAATAACAGTTTTAGAATAATAAGTTGATATGACAATTTAGAAATAATTTGAATTCCTTATTATTTAGTGCTAAAAATTATCTTATCTTTTTAAAAATTAAGAAATATTGAATTTGTATAACAATATGTATTATTTATAGGTGCAGAACCTTGGCCCGATGATGCTCAATTATATCAACCTTATGAAGTAGAACAAATTCTTTTACCGGACAACGCAAATTGTCTTGCTGTCCAAGCTTTTTTAAAAGTATATTATGTTCTGCGTAAATGCAATCCAATTAATTGTGATTAGTTAATATTTCAATTTATTTTTAAGATGTGCAATTTGCCATATGAAGTAAAAATGCGAGTTAATGCAGAGTGGATGTCACCTTCTGGACGCGTGCCGTTTTTAAAATGTGGAAAATTCCTTATTACAGAATTGGAAGGCGTTGCACAATATTGTGGAAAGAAAAAGATCAAACCATTGGGACAGCAAGAACTTTCACCAGAAGAATTATCTGATATGCACGCCTATATAAGTACTATTAATAATGTCCTCTATAATGCTGAGGTAATATTCTTAATATTTTATTAATGAGAACAATATTATATTTTTTTATAAAAATAATATAAATATTTTTTAGTTATATATTTGTTGGGTTCATGAACAAACTTACAAGGAAGTTACTGCTATTAGATATGGTTCAAATTTTCCATGGCCTTTATCTACTTATTTAAATTGGTGTAAACGTTCAAAGGTAACTAATCAGTTGCACACATTTAAGTGGTACAAGAAATCATTGGAAGAAGTATTGAAAGAGGTATTTATATATTTTAATAAAACATTAAATTTTAATGAAAATTTATATTTAAATTTAAATTTTAATTAATACAATAAATTATAATTGTTCCTAATATTGGTAACTATTTAATAAGTAATTAAATTTAATATATCAACAATCTTTTAATCCTTAAAAATATAAATTTTACTTTAGAATTGCTAATATTTTTAGGTTGAAAATTGTTGTTATGCATTAAGCGAACGACTCGGGAAAAGGAAATATTTCTTTGGCGAACAGTGAGTATTTTATTTAATAAAAGTTAATTGGAAATATTATGATTTGCTTATTATTTTATATGATTTCAGACCTACTGAATTAGATGCATTAGCATTTGGACATATATTTTCTATTATAACTACAAGTTTACCTAATGATTATTTGGGAAATATTATTAGAAATTATCAGTCACTTATAGATTTAGCATATAGAATAGAAGATAACTACTTTAAGAAAAAGAATCAAACTTGAAGAATTACAGTTAATATTAGTTATTACGAAGTATTTTTAATACCAATGTAGAGAAATCTCAAGGACAGTTGAAATCAGATCAAGAATAACATCATTCGCAAAGTATAATAATATTCGCATTTAAATAATATCATACCAAATGAGTATTTACATATTTTTTTACTATTTTACAATTTTTATTTTGTTTTGATTTCAATATATTATGTAAATAATTATTTTTCAATATTTGTTACGAGTTCAGATATATATGTATTTTATGAAAAATAAAAATTATGTAAAGTTTTAAATATTTTATTGTAAATATAAATATTATTGTTCTATAGTTGTCCACTTTTTGATTGGACAGATACCTTATACCTTAAAAAGATTTTTATGTTAATGTGACTCTTTAAATATAATAATTTCCAATTGTATATTAAAAATGTTTTACACAAAGTTTCATATATATTTTTAATCAATATTTCTTATGAACGAATATATCAACTTTCGATTGTATAAATTATATTTAGTAATTTGCTATCAGCACATTTGTTTCTTTTAGTAAGCAGAGAAAAATTAATATTTTATTCAATGTGTTAAAAAGCAATAAACTTTATTTTGTATTTAGAATTAGATCCCCAGATCTATAAGATTCGATCGTAGTATCATATTTCTCACATCTTCAAATACTGTTTTGATGTTATTTGTATCAGTTGCAATGGTATAGTGATAGTAACATTGACGTGGAGCACTGTTTTCAAATTTAATGCTTTGCTTTGATTCGCCTATTTTTTTCGATGATGCTGGTGCTTGTGTCACTTTCTATATATAAAAGAAATAGGATTCGTCATTTAGTATTACAATTTAACAATGGACTGTTTTGGTTCTTTTTCTATAGAGTATTTTAAAAATTCTAATATTTCTATTTTATAGGATTATAATAAATACATATAGAAAAATAATTCTTACCACGAGTAAATTTTTAACAAATTCTCTAGCCTTTATGTATTCATCATTTGAAGCTTTTGTATCGTCTAGTTTGAAATTATTATATTCAGGAAAGTAATTTCCTATTTGTCTACCTTCTTCGATTTTTCGTTTTAAAATATCTTGCTTGTTTAAAAATACTATCAATCCAGCTCTAAGCAAAAATCTATAAACGGAATAAGTAATGTAAATAATTAAATATTATGTTTAAATTACTGTATAAATATTCTTAATCTAACTTGCTATTCCAGACATCGCCAAATAGAGAAATCGATTCTTTTAATCTGTTACATGTGTTATCTTCACGAAGAGTTTGATCAAAATCACTCGATGCTACTAAAAATAGTACGGCGTGAATTCCTTCAAAAACCTGCAACAAAAAGTATTTGTAGAAATAATTTTTAGTTTTTTTACGGGTTTTATTTTTGTACAATAGTTAACCTGGAGCCATTTTTTTCTTTCGCCGCGTTGACCACCTACATCATACATTAAAAAGCTTTGTAACTATAATGTAAAAAAAATAATTTTGAATTCTTTTAAATGAGGACATGATATATGATATTTGAATATTAAAAGTTGTTTAATGTGAAAAAATTAAAGGTATACACTAACTTTCACTTTAAATTCTATTTTTTGTATGCCAGTTGTCATTTGTCTGCATTGTAATATATCTTTATCCTCTGGTATATATTCAGGTTTCCTAACAATATCTAATTTCTCCAAAAAACTGTAAGTGATATGTGTAATTAATTTAAATATTTGGAAATGATATATATATATATATATATATATATATATATATATATATATATATATATATATATATATATATATATATATAAATAATGATAGTATCATATATATGCAATTACTAACTATTGAGCACTGTCGATTAACTGAAATTCGTTTGATCGCCTTAAACATTCTTTAACTGCAGGATCTGACCATAAATCTGTTATTAAATCAAAATATTCCTAAAAAAATACGAGTATTCAAGTTAAGTTTGTATTTTAATACGTCAAGTTGAATTTATATTTTTTTCCAATTAGCTTTACAAGTGGAGAAACACACAATTATTTTTGTAGATTTTTTAATACATACATCATTAAAATCAGGAGTCGATTCCGTTTTTATTAAAATATCGGCAGCATTTTTAGCTTTCGGTCCGGGTACCAATCCTAATGGTTCTAATTGTTTAGAGAGTTCTGTGGCGGCTTCGTGAACGTTTCTTTTTATTTGTTGACCCCGTTCTAATTTTTCCCTAAATAATATATTAAATATTTTCGTTAAATGTAATAAAAACGAAATTTATATAAAACGTCACGTTTAACGTACTCTTTAGTGAATCCGTTTATGTGTAAAATTTTCATTTGTTTAAGGATAGTCGTTTTACCGGATTCTCCCGTCCCGAGAAGTAAAATTTTTATCGCCTAAATAAAAATTAAATCGTGGAAACGTTACGATGCCGGTAACAGGCTTCGGAAATTTATATAACGAATAGTCGTACTCACTTTGTCGTAATTTTTATACCATTCTTGGATTTGTTTGTCGATCTTTTTAGAATTTTCCTTTTCTTCCGACGAGCCGCCGAAACATTTCATTTTTTTTTGATTTAGCGCTTTCGAATAATAGACGAACGTAATATTCTTCGAGTTACGAAATTTTAGCGATCGCAGTTCGCATATTAGAAGTCTATCGATCGATAAGATATAATTTTTTTGATAAAGATTTTGTAAAACTCTAATAGATAACATTTCAACGCTATTAATAGACCTCGCATAAAAATAATTGAAAATTTTTTATTCAATTATTAGGTAAATAATTATCGAAAAAATTTTTTTTTATAAATAACATAATATATTTTGATTCCGGTATTTTGACAAAGAGCGAACGAGGAAAAGGAGTTCGATTTTTTTAAGAACGTTCGAAGACGCGTCTCGTCGCAATTTAAATTTAATACGTTTCGATTTTATTTAGATTTTTTAACGCTAAATTTCGTTAATCGATTAAGATTTGAAACGAATCCGTGTCGCCTATTAGAATATTCAAAATCGCAAACGATCGCGAGCAATTCTTTAAACGAATCGTTCGGGATCGACGATTTTTTTTTTGAAACGTCATTATCAATAATATTAAATCGAAAACGAAGATATCGATATAATTTTAAAGAAAAAAAATAAATAAATCGTGACGCGAATTAAGAAAAAATGAATTTCGAACGATGGATAAATATGAAAGAAATATCGGTTAAATTTTCAATAATATTTTGCGTTCGGCGATCGCGTCGAACGTGACGAAAAAAGGGAGTCGACGTCGTAAATTCGAACGATTTTTCGAGCGTTCGCGAACGCGCGTTCGTAGGTATGGCAACACCGTTCCCGGGGTCGGTTCGATTCGCGCAGTTGTCGCGCCTGCGGTGTCGTCGTCGCGTCGCGTTGTCGTCCCTGCGCGGTGTCGGGCGGCGAAGGCGCGGGGGTGCGGCGGTGCGGAGGTGCGACGGTTCGAAGGTCCGCGTCGTCCGCGGTCGAAGATGCTTCCGTTCACTCCGCCGGCGGTGAAGCGTCTGCTCGGATGGAAGAAGAGCGGCAGCAAGGAGGGCGGCTCCGGATCGGCGGGTCACGACGCCGAGGACAAGTGGAGCGAGAAGGCGGTCCGTTCGCTCGTCAAGAAGCTCAGGCGCACCGCCGCCCTCGACGAGCTCGAGAGGGCCGTCGCCACGCAGGACCCCAACACCAAGTGCGTCACCATACCGAGGTTCTGATCTTTTAATTATCAAAAGAATATAAATAGAAATCGATCGTTGAACCGATTATAATTATTTTTTGGAACCTCGTTTTCGCTTCGATAAATTTAGACGATAAGTCACCGTCTTTGTGAGCGAATTCGACATTTTTATGCGAATCGGATTAAGCGTGTCGTTACGATGTCTCTAAATTGTCACACGTTATGAATTATTCGCGTTAAATAACCGCAACATCGTAAAGACGATCTTAATAATATCTTTTTATTATGGTAAACTATATTATATTACGATTTTAACAATTGCGACACTGTAATTTGATTATATATATATATTATATGAGAATAATATACTAAAATAAGTATGCAATAATTTAAATAAGTTTTGTCCGGAGTAAAATTTGTTTATATATTTAAAGATAGCAATAAGTTTGCGTTTAGTCCGACAATTTACTCTATTTTGATCGCTTCAATAATATTTATAGTGTTCTAAATTATAATTTTCGTATGCGTTTTCGTGTATTTTTTATTAGTAAAAAAAATAATAAGAATAACTTATTTTTAATATTAAAGAGAGAATATATGATACGTAGAGGTTATTATGTTTTCGCACGTTTCTATTTAGAAACGATTCCGTTTGACTTCAATATTTTTTGATTAAAAAAATGATATTTTTAAAAATATAAGTGATTTGACGATTTATAAATCGCTCGTATTTAATTGATCTTTGTACATATATACAAGTGTCTATTATGTTTAAGATTAAATTAAAAATAGTATTATATATTATTAATATCTATGTTAAATAAAATATTAAATCGCAAAAATTAATATATTTTGCAATATATATATACAAATTAAATTTATTTAAATATATTAAAACAAACTTAAAATTTTAGGAAACACAGAAAATATGTAAATCGTGGCGATGAAAAGTATTACTAGATGCACGTTATACTTTAGAATATTATGTCCCTCATTTTCACTGACAAAAATCAAAGTAAAATTGTAATAAATTTCATTGCGGCATAAAAACAGTGTATATTTTTAGTTACAATATCATTTTCGTTTTAAAAGTCGCTAGCTGACGACAAATAATGATGGCGTTCAGTGTTCGATGGCGATGTTGCGATTTAAATATATGATGTGTATTTAATCTTAAATAAGTCTATTACAATTTTTAAAGTTACAGTTTTCTCTCTCTTTCACACACACATATATTGAGTGTATATATATATATATATATATATATATATATATATATATATATATAAAGATAATTAAAACATACTCCTTTTTGTATTACAAGAGACTAATTTGTTATTTAACATACAAATTATGTAATTTTTTATTTAACCCGATAATATTTTTTTTGCATATGTACAATATTTTATGCAGACGTGACCTCAATGTCGCCTTCGAGGTCGTGACCCTCAACTCAAGTAACCCCTAGTACATCATCTTTTATATAATATTGTCTCATCTTCGTTATGCATATTTACCATATATATTGTTTATAATTTTGAAACAAGATTATTGTTTTTACATATTGATATCTATAACGCTTATGTAATAAACAATACAAGTTTAGTATTATAAATAATAAAGGTATATGTAAAGGTATATATTTTTTTTTCATATCTTTAAATCGATTTTAGGTATTTCGCAAACAGATATAGTAAGTACGATGTCGATTTTACGAATGTTTATATTGAATTTGTTTTATATTTTTAAACACGATTCACATATTGACATTAAGTATCGTGTTTTTTGAAGCGTGGCGACTCTATTTAATTTTGTTGATTTTTTTTTTGTCAATTTTGCTTAGACTAATTCGCAATTCGCTATGCGATTACGCGATGGCGCCATTTACGTACGAGATGATTTCATTATTTTAATCTCTTACGACTTTGAAGAAGCGTTAAAGAATATCGCCCAGAATTATATTATCAATATCGATTTCGTAATTATTATTTGAAAGACGTTTTTGATCTTTGCCTTTCGGAATTACTTATTAACTTTTTTTTAACGAATACAATTCAAAACGTTTTCTTGCAAATCTTTACTACAAATAAACGGCATCGATATGCAACATTCGAATATTGCTAATAAATAATGTACTCCAACATGTTTCTTTTCCTATTAAAATTCGTTTACGATACTTTTCGATAATATTTCGCAGTCCATATTGGATAGCGTCGATTGCGCAATCGGAATCGGCGCGTTGACACTCGGGGGGAGGGAACCTTGCGAATTTGCCTCGATAATAAATAGGTATAAAATAGGAGTCGGATGCGTGAAGGGGTCGCTTTATGTCTGCGCTGCCGTCAAAACAAGCTTCGAGTCGGTGTCGGTGTGTCGGGTGGGGGTCGCCGCTTCGCGATCGATATATGCGACGGGACGCTCGCTCCGTACTTCGATTTCATTATTGCCGACGTCGACTCGTCATCGTTCGAGACTCCGATCGTGTTCCGAGTGTGCCCCTCGGGGGGCCCCCGTCGCATCAGATCCGCTCTTAATAAATAGTAAGCGTTAATCAATTATTCATCTATATTCTTATTTCGGCTATTATTATATAAGGCGTTATTAATAAAAAAAAATAATTAAAAAAAAATCACACGCGTTTATTTCATTTTTTTTCAAAATGCTAATTATATAATTTTATTCTAATATACATACACGCGCAAAGGCTATTTATTATATTGGTCGAATTAGAATCCGTTGTACGCAAATTATTGCGAGTTCTTGATGATTGTCGAAAAAAAAAATTGCTCTTTCATGCTTTTCGCGTTTGTGACATTTTTAGATTTCGATCTATTATTGTCCACGTATATATTACGAATAATATAAGATCGTATAAAAGAATGTTGCTTATTTTACTTTTTCTATTTGTATACGATTTCATATGAGATCGATTTAAGTTTATCCGTGTTTTTTTTTTTAATAAGCGTCATATTTATTAGTTTTGATATTTCAGAGTGAAACCTGGCTCCGAGGGGTTGGGCGCTCATCGTAAAGGTTTGCCGCACGTTATTTACTGTCGTTTGTGGCGTTGGCCTCATTTACAGGTTTGTATATTTCGTTCGCATTTTTCTCTCTCGTTAATTAAAAAAAATGACGTTTTTATTTTTTACGTAGAGTCAACATGAATTGAGACCGCTTGACAATTGTGAATTCGCTTACCAACTTAAAAAGGAAGAAGTTTGCATCAATCCTTATCATTATACAAGACAAGAACCACCGGGTATGCATATTAACGTTTTTTTTTATAATATTATAATTTAAGAAAAGTGCCTATTGATCTATTTTTATATTTAGCTATTCAATCTAATAGTTTTGCGTTGGCAAATTTTTTATTTTTTTCATTGCACGTTTTTTAATAGCGCTGCCACCTATTTTGGTACCTCGCGGGAGTGTCAGCGGTGAAGTTCCACCTCCTTATCCAAATCTTACCAACCATCACGGTCTTGCTAATATTTACCCCACTTTAGGGTTTGTTCCGGTTTCTTGATTACATTATATCGTAAGAATTATTAAATTGTTTTTATTTATTTAAATTTTATTGGTTTTAGGGGAATGCAGCCACACAGTGCCATGTATTTAGAAGCTACATTGGCGCAACAGGTGCCGACTAACACCACAGTGCACTTGTAAATTTAAATTCACGTCATTTTGAAATTTTTTTATAAGATTTGTTTGGTAAAATTTGTTTTGTTTGCATTTAGATCCGGTGCTCAAGTGGAAAGTCCCCCTCCCGGCTACATGAGTGAAGATGGAGATCCTATGGATCATAATGACAACATGAGTGAGTAACTGTCGCTGTTTATATCTTTGTTTCTTTTTAAAAATAGTAACAAAATATTGAAAAAAATAAAAAAAATGTCATTTAGCTCGAGGATCACCAGGCAGTGAAGCCGCTCCTGTTCTATATCATGAACCCGCATTCTGGTGTTCTATTAGTTATTACGAATTGAATACTCGAGTTGGTGAAACTTTTCATGCTTCACAACCAAGCATAACTGTTGATGGTTTCACTGATCCTAGCAACAGTGAAAGGTATGCATATTAACGTTTATTTTTTAACGTCGTTTTATTTAATTCAATGTTTTATTAGTGTTGTTTTATTTAATTCTATTTGAAAATATGTTTTTTAATACATTATTTATGAGCGTCGTCCTTTATAGATTCTGTTTGGGTTTGCTCTCGAATGTTAATAGGAATGAAGTTGTTGAACAAACTAGGCGTCACATTGGAAAAGGTGTTCGACTCTACTATATTGGAGGTATTTAATAGTTATTATAGTTTTAAGTATCTTGTATATTATTTTTTGTAATTTTAATTATTCTATTTGTAATTGTAGGTGAAGTTTTTGCTGAATGTTTAAGTGATTCTTCAATATTTGTCCAGTCTCCTAATTGTAACCAACGTTATGGATGGCATCCTGCTACTGTTTGTAAAATACCTCCAAGTTAGTTTCTTTATTATTTAATCTAATTATTTGTGTTTTAAGCGCATAATAAATTTATAACTTTTGTAGGTTGTAATCTCAAAATTTTCAACAATCAGGAATTTGCAGCATTATTATCTCAATCAGTATCTGAAGGTTTTGAAGCTGTTTATCAGCTTACTCGTATGTGTACAATTCGTATGTCCTTCGTTAAAGGTTGGGGTGCTGAATATAGGTTTGTAATTTTTTTTTTGTTTTTATAATATATTTTAAGTAAATTAGGAATATTTTCAGGGAATGTTAAGAAACCCATAAGGGTTAGAAAATTAGTAAGTTGGTAAATTTTATTTTTATATTTGAAAAAAAGAGGCACAAAAGCAGAGAGTGCAACTATTTTTTATATTAATATGCTTTTTATCGATTATCAAATTTTTATAAAGTAAATTTAGTTAATTAAATATATTAAAAAAATATTTCAGACGACAAACTGTTACTTCGACACCTTGTTGGATTGAACTGCACCTCAATGGACCTTTGCAATGGTTGGACCGTGTTTTAACACAAATGGGTTCACCAAGATTGCCATGTTCTTCCATGTCGTGAAAGGGTGTCTTGGTTAAAAATTTGTTTATGGATTGTGAATATTCTTCTATTGCATGTTGATTGGAGTCTTTGACATTATTCAACTATTTTTGGACATTGTTTAACGTTAATGTCTATGCAAGTCATATATTTTTATTCAGTGACAGTAATTGATTGTATGCAATCAACGATAGCTCATTGATATATCATCATTAAATACTAATAAAAAAAAGTAAAAATAAGTAATTACAACAATATTACATATTTTGCACAGCACTTTAAATCTCTATTTGTAACATCAGACATTTAAACGTTTATATTAAAAAAAAATCATCAATGCCATTAAAAAGCAAATATTTGGAAACTTTTAAATTAATTTGAATGAGCTGTTTTGAAAACCGTATTATGGTTAGTCATATTATATCTTTATGGAGTTAAAAGTCTAGGATTGTGATTTTTTTTTTGTGTCAAATACTTATTATTTTGGGTTGAATGTCTAATGATTAAAATAGTCTCATAAAATTACACTAACAGCAACAGGTGCTTGTGCATTGCAAAAAAAGAAAACAAAAGAGAAAATAATTGGAGTTGGGTCGTGAATTTCGATTAATATTTTTTTTATTATTAAAATATGCTAACTACAAATATCATGTGTATGTGGGACCATTATAAATTTGATTGTAAGTAAGTACTGTAATTATCATTAAACCTGTTTTGGGGAATATAACGATTTCGTTTATAAACGTGTTGGGGGATAAACGTAATATTTGTAGTGAAAAATATTTCTGTCTACAATTCGTTGCACAAAAAATTGTCTCTATAACACAACATAAAGTACCTGATGCTGGTTTTGTGATTTTTCGATAAAAATTAGTATTCGTAAGATAAGTATGCCATATATTGATGTAAATATACGTTACAAAGCATTAACTACATAGATCTGGTTCCTTTTTTTTTATTCATATACCATTTGATAAATGTCACATTCAACCTTTTTTTTAAATATTAAATTGAAGTTTCCATTTTTTACAGAATGTATTTTTATACATATGAATGCTTATTTTATCATATATTGTCCATTTCCTAGCAATTATCCCTTTTAGTTTTGCCACAAATGATTACTTAGAACATGTTTTCAAGTTACATGTTTGTGGTTGAAATTTCAGATGAAAATTAAATATATCGATTGTCAAATATACGAATTATATTTGTATATACAAATTTGATGGGAGATGTGATATAATACGTTTTTACATCATATACTAATGTTGGCTTGTGAGATTGTTATGTTTTTTTAATTATGGTCATCTATGGCATTTAAATGGTTAAGATGTTAGCTTTCTTTTTTTCTGTATGTGTAAAACATTAATATCAGTTAAAATTTTGATCACTTATTTTTAGCATTATCTATTTTGTTAAAAGGGATAATTTATTTTTATTATTTTTTTGTGTGGTGACAAGATTTGGAATAAAGATGGACTGGAGTAAATTGGAAATATTTTTTTGTGACTAGTCAATTTGTAGAAAATGAGTAACAATGATGGCCTCTGCATCGATGGGAGTATTGTGAAAATTGCCAAATGTTTATAACTTTTTTATCTTTTCATACTTCTAATTCGTCCTTAGCATATGGACAGGTATCCAGTGGCAAAATATTTTTTCTTGAACTATTTTATATATATGTAATGTATGTATGTCTATTTTCGAATGATGTGTGCGAGTGAGAATTGTGTCTAAGAATTTTTGTGTAACATATACAAAAGTTCTGCATATCAGACTGAAATTATTGGGCAATATTGTAAAGATTGATAATTTATTATTGTAAATGGAGAGGGGGGGAATTGAGTGACTATTATACTAGGCAGTTAGAATATAATGAATATATTTTCACTATTTTTTTTGAAAAAAATTAATATAATTTTTTTTAAAGAAGAGTAATTTTTTCCAAAAATTTTGGCTGAAAGATGAAGTTGTTAAGATATTTTTAACTAGAAGTGAATATTTCATTTTTTAAATAAATAATTAACTTACAATATTTTTGAGGATAATCAAACTTTTATGATTTAGGCGATTAAGTTATTTTTGTAAATATATTCTTTTATCCTCACTGCCTCATATTGTGTAATACATCGTTTACATGTAGTTGTTAAATATGTGCATTTAACGATTTATAAGATTTAAAACTTTGATGTTGATTTTGTATTTACAACTAATTATCAGTGTTTTTAATAATGAATGTGTTTCGATGTATAGTAAAAAAAATGGAATGAATGGGCATATATTAAAAATTTCATTTGCAATATATTATGCCTATATTTGACATCTCACTTGCACTTGACTGAAATGGCCAAAGCGGGAGTTATTTACAGATAAAAAGAAAATAAGCAAAAAAAAATTATATTAGGCTTTAAGTGATGTATACGGTTTATGTATGTCCCCCCATTCATGTAGGATAATCGTTATAGGTATATGTGTTTTACAATGCTAAATAAAATGTGTTAAAGTACATATGTAATTAAAAAAAATATATATTCATTAAAAATATATATGTTAGCCACAACTTTAAAATTTTGACTGGAAATATACAAACTTTAACTGTTGTCTCTACTATGGGCGATCATAGTCATTTTTCATGTATAAATAATCGTTAAATTGACATACGTGCAAATCTAGTGTACAAAATATGTTTTTGGTACAAGATTCCATTGTAACATTTTAGTGCAATTTTTCTAATAGTACTACCATGATTACTCAAGAATTATAAGTAAGATAAAATGTTAGTAATTATTTTTAGTTAACAAGTATGGTAATATTTGTGTGAGCTGTGAATTTTGGAATCTAGCATTATTTTTGTTATAATTGAATGATGGTTTTTAGACGATTCGACCAAAGTGTAATTACATCAACATTAATCAGTTAAGATATATTTTTCTTATAATGTATTATATGCTATTATATTCAACTCATGTTTTATCTATTTGCGATTTAAGATTGCTTATTTTATCAAGTATATTTAATATAATTTCCAAATTTTCGTTTGTTATATTCGATATTATTGTTATTTCTAAATATAATCTTATAAATATGTAATAAAAAAAATTTTCATGATTATTGGATGAAGTATAAATGATTCCAGTTAAAATCGATTGGTTGTTGGTTATATTCAGCATATATATATATATATATATATATATATATATATATATATATATATATATATATATATATATATATATATATATATATATATATATATATATATATATATATATATATATATATGAGTAAAAATATAATGCGATTGTGAAACCATGTATTGAATATCCCTACATATTGGACAGATCGTATGTTCGATGATATTTGATTAAGAATTGTAGTGAATATCGTCAATATTGGATGATTATTATATATTAATTAATTGTTATAATTTTTAGGAAGTATTTGTAATGTGTATTTTGGTATATTTTAATTAGACTTTCGTTTTATGAAAATCATTAATTCGATATACGTTATATTATTGTCTTTATCTAATTATGTGTTGCAGATTGTTTTTGTTAATTTTACTTGGAAGTAATTATTGGTACATTCGAAATTATTTTCTTTTTATATTTTAATAGTTTGAATCATATAGGAAATAACATATATGATTTAATATAAAGATGGGCATAATGCAATTCAGTGGGTGATATTATTGTCTTTTAATAAATAATTGCTGTTTGAAAAAGTTTTCTGATAATTTATAAAGTAACTATATGTTTGGATTATATAATTTTATTTATATTTGGATTATAATTATTATCTGTTTGTTTTTTGCTCACTTTTATATATTGCATGCCCATCTGTAATTTAGCATATCAACGATTTTTGTGTAACGATTGATAATGTTGGTGATGAAAATGATTTCTAACATATTTTGCATGGTGCTCATTGACTAGATCGTATGGAAAAAGTACGCTGTCTCCAGTTATGGATTATAATTTTTATTTGAGATTCTACAGAATATATTTATTCAGGTTTTATAAAATTATCTAAAGTATGTTTGTTGGAGGAGTTGAAGATATAGTGCAATTATTTTTCTTTCTATTGAAATTTGGAAAATTATATTTTTTTTATATTTTCATTAAAAAAAAATCATTTGTTATCTACCGTGATTTTTATTTTTTAATTTTTGAAACGTTATCAATAATTAAAAAAAAACAATATGGAAATTTTTATATAAATGAATCTTCATTAATTGATATTGATAGTCTACTGTATATTTGTTACTTATATATTAAAAATTATAAAAAAATGTCCAAGAAAATAATTACATTTAAAATGTATCAGATTATTGAATTAGCTGTTGAAATAAGGATTGGCAATATTTTTCGTTTTGATGTATGACTAATGTTTGGTAAGATTTTATAGTTTGGCAGTAATCAAATTTTAACTAGCGTTTTTGAAATGCAGATTAATAATTAAGTGCTACTCAACTTCTTCAAATTGATATAAAGTGATTTTTAAAAATATTTAATTAAATGTTTACTTACAAATAATTACAACAGTCTGGTAAAAAGTAAAGAATGAATTTTATTTTAAACTTATATACAATGAAATGTAAATATTGGGATATTTTGGTAGTGGACCGATATTGTTGATTATAAAATAACAGGTTTAACTTTTAGAATCATTAATTAATTTTATTTATAAAACAGTTTGTTATCCCCTATTAATAGATTTTTAACAGTTTGTTATCCTAGATGATTTGAGTAGCACTGATATAATTGACTTGTATTCATTCAAATAATAATTGAGGTTTTACCAGAATATTAACATGTTCTGTATATGAAAACTGTGAGCAATATTGGTTGTCGAAAATTTATTTGGGAATATTGATAAAGATCGCTATAAAAGTACTATTAATCGATCTTTTGTGTATTTTAGATATGATAGATCTTTATGTTTGGGATTGAGAAGCGAAACAAAAGAGAGATACCATTTTAAGGGGCGCGACATTTTTCTATCGTTAACTTTACGCTTTAAGTGACGATTTTTTTTTACCTCTCTCCCGATTCCTCACGGTTTAGTTTTCGTTTCATCATTGTAGAACTTAGATTTAATCTATGTATACATTTTTATAAGTGCATGCAAATCATTATTATAATTTTTATTAAATTAGTATTTCAATGTGTGAAAAAACAAATTATATTTTTAAAAGAAAAGAAGTCACGAAAAAAAGAAGTCATATTAGATTGATTCTCTTTTATTTACTGCTAAAATGTATGAATTACGATTATTTAGTTTGTAATATTTACCTCAAATGTGTAAACCTAAAGTCGATGGTTATATTGATTGACGTTTGTGCATTTTTTTTTCACTCAGTAAAACGTTGCCATATTTAAGAAAAACGAATGTTCCTAAACACTTTACAAATGATTATTTAATTATTTGTACAATGCAGCTTTTATCTATTCAGGTTCATGTAATAATTTGAATGATATTTCTTCTAATTGCTTATTTACGATTTTAAAACAGAAAATATTTTTATTATATGTTTTTTGTTTTATAAATTTGGCTAGAGCCATACGCGACATATCTTTAAATATAATACCATTTAAATCTGACAATGAAAATAATGCTTATCTATATATTTTTTTCTTATAAAATATTTGCTGTTAATTGTTATATATATATATATATATATATATATATATATATATATATATATATATATATATATATATATATATATATATATACATATAATTTAATAAGGTATAAGGGAAAATAAACTGAACATTATTTTCATTCAAAAAAAGTAAATATTTTTTCAGTTGTTTCACAACCTATAATACTTTTATTATATGTAATCAATTATATTTTTAATTATTCTTCAACTGCTGAAAATAATTAATATGCTATTCTGCTTAAAAATTGATTGTATAAAGCTGTTAATGTAAATATAATGGTATGTTCTTAAATCTTCAGTTTGTGCTATAATTATAACAATATTTGTTTCATAAATTGCAAACAAAATTAAGCTTTTTTTCTCTAGATTTATGTTGTATTGATTACATAATAATTACAAGTTCAGTTTATCTTCGCCTGATACATGCCTCAGATTAGAATGCAAGTCCAGTTCAAATTAATTATTTGGAACATTTATTATTATTATTATGATTATACTATGTATCATTGATTGAGGTCGAATATAAGGTTTATACTAATTGCGACAATGTGTTAATTATTAATTAATTACTTAAAATTAAGTTTTGCACGACTTTTGTAAATGTGAGGATGAATGATGAGCGCATGGGATCACATCCCAGATTTGTGTGAAAATATTAATATTCAATGCGTAGTGATTTATTATATTATATAATAATAATTATATAAATTATATAAAAGAACGAGAAAATAATTTTATATAAGAATTGTATTGATTCATATAGAAAGTCATCATTATTAATGGTGACAATCGATATTGACATTGACATTGTTTGACTTTGCTCAAACTAATTTGACTGATATGTAGATAATAATATGTATTAAATATATATATATATATATATATATATATATATATATATATTACATAAATTTTCTTAATAATTCATTTTTTTTAAAGAATGTTGATTTAATTTTTTTAATATGTGCTTATCATTGATTCAGGTGGAATTTTTGTATTTATCGTCGAACAATGTCGACCGTCATTATTGATCAGTTCAATACTGATTTTCTTTGTATGAAATAAAGTGTTTTACGACAATACCGTTTCTTATTTTTTTAAAATATATATTTATACCTTTTGTTTAAAGAGTTGAACCGATCTGACTTTGAATCGAGCCGTACACTTTATGTAGAAAGTTAAGATGGCCATTTCGATAAATTAGTCTACTCCCACGGTCTGGTCTTCTCTTTTCCGGCTAGTTACCGGAACTGGGTCATCGTCTTTTATCAGTGGTTTTCAAATTTTCGTTGCTGT
>JANIJI010000004.1:6990000-7115000 GCA_024500535.1 Leptonema lineaticorne | reverse complement strand
TTATAATGACTATAAATATTAGAGCGTTATTAAAAAAAATTAAATAATTATTTTCAAAATTTATTAATATAAATATACAATAGTTCATAAAGAGTAAGAAAATTAAGCAATCATATCATGCAGTAATATTGCTATTTATCATTTAATTTTATACCATCGATATATATATATATATATATATATATATATATATATATATATATATATATATATATATATATATATATATACATATAATATTTAGAAAAAATAGATCTCATAAAATTTTAGGTGTGTCACTTTTATTTTTTTACGTAACGTATTAATCAACAAGGAAACGACTAGTTTATTTCAAGACGATAGAAAAAAAGAAGTATTCAGTATGACGAATAAATAGTCGAGTTTTTATTATTACTATTTTTTTCTTTATATATATATATATATATATAATATATATATAAAGCCTCACTTATCTCACATCCGAGAGCATCTACTTTTGATTTCTCCAACTGGCGAGAGATCAAAACCACACAAAAGAAAGTTACACATGATGCGATGCCAGTCGGCTAGAAGGCTTCGCGACGACGACAGCCTCCATCACATCCGGCTCGAGTTTTCCGTTTTTTTTTTTAAATCGGAAAATGTGAAAATTCAATAATTACACATACAATAAATCCTAATGATGACGACATCACCAGTGGACAAGAGTTACGTTTAGACGATCCTTTCAGTTTCTAACATCTTTCTTCCATTCTATATTTTAAATATTGTGCATCAATCGAATAATTTAACATGATCGTCAAACATGTGCTATTAGTGATTATCATACGTGCCGTGTTAGCCGATAAGATTATTTTCGATGATCAAGAATCCGATGCAAGATATTTACCGCAAAAGACCAGAGATGGACACTGCTGTCGAAAACTCCACCGATACCGTTGAATCACGATTATGTTCCCGATAAAAGGGTACAATATTATCAAAATCAGACTCCGAATCGTCGTAAAATATATTATATTACGAGTGACAGTTATAAACCGAACGATAGCGACGACGATCAAGTCGAGTACAATATGAAAAAACCGCTGAAAAATCATCAGAAACGGCCGAATTACAACGCGAATTACAATAATGAGTTCAATTCGACCGGTGATAATGGCGATGAAAATGATATCGGAACAAAGCCCGTTGATAATGTAAAATATGGAGACGATAAGAAACGACCAGAATGGCCCGATGTTAATCATTTCTATGACAGTGTTCCTAACAAGTCCAAATTTTTCGAAGATTTGGGATGTAAGTATATTTTTTTTTATTCATATATCGTATTTATATTATATTCATCGAATAAAAAACTATGTATTATGAAGCTTTCGAGATACTTTTTAAATACAATTTCATGTAAAACAACTTATCATGGAGGTTAAAGCCCATTCACGGAACGTAGATTATTTTTTTTTACATATATATATATATATATATATATATATATATATATATATATATATAAAAGTTTAATAACAATAATAGTAATAATAATGATGATAATTTGACAACGAAGTGAGAGCATTTTGATAGTCGAATATTTTCACACATTGTTCTTTCAAGATTTGCTCTCACATTCGAGACGGTCGGACGGATCCATAAAAAGTGAAACCTTTTCACTTTTTATCCGCATTTTTCCAATTGAACACACACACACACACACACATATATATATATATATATATATATATATATATATATATCATAATCATTATCTTCTCGTTGTCATCATTATTATAATAAAAATTTTCACGGGTGTGTCGACGATGAGAACTTTCCCTGAAAAAATAAATAAAATTACAATGGTATAATATTATGATTAAAAAAAATATATGCATAATATGCTTATAAATATTAATTGAAAATTTATTCAATATTAATTATAAAATGTCTATCAAATTGTTTTTTTTTTTATAATTTATATATTATATATGTATATCATAGTATATTAAAATAATCTTAACAATATGAAATCTATTCGGCCGTGAAAATATTCTAATTTCAAAAAGAAAAGTTTGACAATGTCTGCATAAAATTTTCACGATGTTCGCTAATAAAAAGTTCAAAATTTTCATCGCGTCAATTTTCGCGAAATATTCTTTGCCAAAATTATACAATAAAATTATTTAAAACATAAAAGAATGCCCATTATTACCATTGTTATCATTTACTATATAATATAAAGTTTCGGTGAATGTATTATTATTATTATTATACATATATATTATATGTATATATATACATATATTTTTTTAATCATTATTATGATATTATTGTATTCGAAAAGGTCGGCTCACTCGAATAACGAGTTTGAAATTAGACTTAACTTTCTCATATCCGGCGACTCGCTTCTTCTGCAAAACTCTCATTTTAACGAATGCGAAAACTTAAATATTATTATTTTATAAATATAGTGGGGCAACGTTTATAGCTGTATATATATATATATATATATATATATATATATATATATATATATATATATATATATATATATATATATATATATATATATATATATATACAAAACAAATATCGCAAATGTGCCTGTTTAAATATTTATTTTACTTTCGATTAAGTCATCACGTATTTAATTAAAGTTCATAATTTTTAAATCTATCTATTTTAAAATTATTTCTAATATTTTACATATATAAAATTTTATATTGCGTTCTATGTATAAAAAAAATATATTTTTTTATAAAGTCAACGTAGCGGCGTCGATTAATTGATAATAAGCGTTGCCCATCTGTATAACAAAAAGTCAAATATAATAAATCCAAGTTAATATTTGAAGCATGGTTAAAATAAATAAATATATTCACATTCAAATAGGTTCATTTTAAGTTTTGTAAATTAGCATTTTTCCTATTAAAAAGTATTGTTCGTTTAGTGCGAAAAAAGCGCAAGTCGATTATTGACGATAATTTTTCTCCCGCGAAAATGTAATTTTTTAAAAAAATTCATTACATAATATATTTTCATTATTTTTTTTCTTGTCAAAATCTTGACGGAAATCGTATTTTTAAATCGCTGTTGTCAATTTGATTTAGTGCACGTGTTTTTTTTATTTTGTCAATGCAATATTTATTTATTATATTTAGTCGATAATATTTGAAACGAAAAAATATTAAAAAAAAATACTGATTACTCTTTCATTTTATTATATTTTTTTTTACAAGATCGAGTTCTGAAAGTTTAAATAATTTTCAATTAATTAATTTAATAATTATCTCTTATAGGAGTGTTTAAATTATAAATAAAATCATTGTATATACAATGCAATTCCGATTATTAAACAATAGATGTCATTTTATAATTAAATTTCGTTTTAATATATTGCATAATAAATATAATAAATTAAATTTAATATTTTTGTGGTAATGCGTATTTACATACATATTAGCTACTAATGATTTTTTATATAAAAAAAAATATACATATTAAAATTAAGTATATGTGTATATATTTTTTTTTTGATGTAGAAATAATTTATATTTAATAAGTTATACTTATTTTAATTTTTAGCAATATAACTAAAGATATCAGGATTCCATATGTTCACCATAAACTTTCTAAAACTTTCGAATAACACGTACAATATTTACAATGTGAATTATTTAATGATATATTTCATTATTATATCAATAATTATTTGTTTACATATATCTAATATAAATAAAGAATAAAATATACTATATAAATATTTAAATTAAATTTAATTAGATACAGTATGTAATATAGTCATTTTCTGAAATAATAATTAGAAATTTGAATAATAATTATTATTATCGTATATTCTGATAATACAATTTAATACATAATTTTGAAAAATTAAATTAATATCAATCGTTTTTAAAGTATGATGTATGGAAATCAATCATAGTTCAATGCTTCGATAACGTAATATTATATATAAAAAATACTTATTTTTCGGGTGAATTGTTAAGGTATTTATGTCGTTATAGACTTTGAATTCAAAACTGCATATTATTTCGAATTACATATGTGGTCGTTTTAAACGGTCACGGATCACGATTTAACCGACAGTTACGAATTAACCGAAGCGTCCCGTTCAATCGATTAATAATAATAATAATAATAATAAAATCACGCCGTAATTCATAGCGAAAATTGAGAAAAACTCGGATACGATCCCGTTTTTTTTCATATCCAAAAAAAAAAAAATAATAATAAATAAATTCCAAAACTAATAATAAAATTTAGATATTGTCGTAATCGAGATCGGTTTATATCGAGTCCGTGACCGTCGTGCGACGGAACGAAGGCGAGTGACTTTCACTGTGAATTTTTCGCTTTTTTTTTTATTTCTTTCCTCTTGTTCGAAGTTGTCGGTGTCGTCTTGTTGCGTTTCTCAAACTGTGACGACGCATATTTTATATTTTCAATGAAAAAAAAAAAGTTTCTACGAATATTTTTATCGATAATACTCGATTATGCAGTCGTTTATTTTTATATTTTCAATAATAAAAAAATGTTTTAAATGTAATATTTATTATACTTAATAGTGAATTATTATTTTTATGAATATTACAAATGTTTATTAGGAAAAGTAATGTTGATAAGTTAGTAATCTTCTTTACATATATATATATATATATATATATATATATATATATATATATATATATATATATATATATATATGTTGAAGTAAAAAAATAAAAATTAATGAAGTATATTAATGATTAGAGATTGAGAAGCAATGGTCCGAATCCGATATATAAATTACGTGTAGACGATAATTTAAATTAAAAAAATCGCATCCGGACATAATAATTAAATGCGCAAGCTCAATATTTTTTTCATTACGAATTTCTAAATACTATACATTCACTTTCATTCGACTTACGAACGAATATATTTAAATCGAATTCGTCGTTATTGCATTCAGACAGAAGGCGGATACATTTGAATATATTAAATAATATGTAACGCGTAAAATAATATGTAATTTTAAAATGAAAATATCAATAATTGATATCTTAAATCAGAATATTCGTTTCGTTTTAAATATGTTATTATTTTATAAAATATTTGAAAATCTCTGTAAGTACATATTATGGCTCATTAAGATGTAGAAGGGCACAATTTGAAAACCTCTGTATACATGATATATCAATATGTTCGTGTATTGCATTTAAAATTATTCAATTGAGAATGAATTATTTTAATAGTATTATTGACGAATCTAAGTGCAAAGATTCTTCATTATTATTAACAAATAAATTGTGAAGGAATATTTTTTTTGGAAAATTGAAAATTACTAAAAAATATTTTGTAATCGATTCAAGCCGAATTTCATCGCAGAAAGCTTTCGTTGAAATTATAACTTTTTTTTTTAGTTATCTGCAAATAAATTTATTGTAAATAATCGATTGGCGTCGCGAAAGTGGATTTTGCGCTTTTTTTTTGTCATTTTTGAATTTGGGAAAATTTTTGGAAAATCGAATCGCAAGGAATTTTTGCGAAAACTTTCCAAATTTTGCGCTCGCTGAACCCGTTTCCTCGTTTTTATTTTTTTGCACAATTATTTCGTTGAACGAACGACTCGTCGTAAAAAAATATATTTTAAATTTATTTCGATAGTTTTATTGTTATACGTTAACGAGAAATTTTCGATCTTTCACTCGTCGATATAAATAAAATATGAAAAAAAAAAACGTAAAAGATTTTTCGTTCAATTTCAGACTGAATAAAAAAACACAATAATATTATATAAACTATTATTCAGTTTTATTATTGAAGAATAAATGTATTATATAATTTAGTATGTCGTAAGAAATTTTATTATATGTTTAGATACTTGAATATTAATATGTTTTTCATCATATTAAGTCAAGCTTTTTTGGTACATTGTATAAAAATATGATTTATTTTAATAAATTTGCAATGAAAATTTCTATATTAATTTATATTCTTCCGTCTATTCAAAAAATAAATCTTTTCTCCTCATTTTCAGTTAATAATACTTTTCAGTCTATAATTTGAATTTTGATTGTATTGATATATTTATATATGTCACAAATAATTACACAATCGTAAGTATATATTTAATTACCATGTTTTGCATTACGATAAGGTGAATTTTTAATTAATTCTTAATTAAAAAAGCATTCGTTTAATCAGAATTATGTCAATGGAAACAATCAAAGTCAAAAATAATCGATTCCAATCTTGATTCGGTGTAACGGATGTTTGAACTGTCGTAACTGAAAGTTGGGTAATTCGGTTACTTCTCAACGGAAACTCAAAAGACATTTACATTTATATATATATATATATATATATATATATATATATATATATATATATATTATTTACTATTGAATTTTAATCGATTCGTCAAACGTGGAGAGGTGACCATGATTAATTTAATTTTTACGGAATATATTATGTGTAATTTGAACACATGATTCATTTGGAATATTCTATATTAAAAAAAAATATAATAAAAATTCTTAGAAAATATACATGTCAACTGCAACTAAATATTTTTATGGTTATCTCGATTATAAACGCTTTTGTCTTCATTATGGATCAATTATAACTATTAATATTTATTTATTTATATTTTTTTCATAACCAATTGAGTATTCATTTAAAGTTTACTATAGATTAAAAAAAATATCGATTCGTAGAATTCATTTTTAGATTATCTTTAATTTATTCATAAACATAATATAATAATTTTGTACTTATTTTCAGAAAATCTATATTTCTATTTTAACTATTAGAAATAATATTTTTATTGTTTCTTAGAATATTTATATTTTTATTCAAATGACTGGCACTGATCAAGAGATTGAACACTACTGATATAAAATTACGAATATTTTTTTTCTCGGTAATACGAAATTGAGATCGTCTGCTTTCATCTTCTCACGCAAAAGACATTTCTTTTCCTACGCCATTCATTGACGCTTCATCGTTTGTTTATAATAAATAATGCATCGCAATGCAACCATGAGAGAAAAGAGTGTGCACAGACACAAATAAAGTAATAACGCCCTTTGACACACTGACTCGAATTACCAGATTGCGTGTAATTTCTCGTCTATTATTAAGTGCGACTGCCATTTTCCCTATATTATTGTTATTATAATAATATACGCCGACGGCGATGGTACGTAGAATTAATAGACTGTTTAACCGATAGTTGCTATTTAGTGACGTCGTATACGGTGGGCGTTATTGCGACGCCATCTATCGGTCACCTGTCAGCATGTTTCAAGGTTAACCATTTTTCATAATTGACGTTGTAAAAACGACGGATTTTGATGAATGTTCTGACAATTGGAATTCGTTTTCTGTATTTATTTATCATATGACGCGAAATTACGTACGACTGTACACTTTGACTCGTATTGTAATATGTGGTAATTACCATCGTTTCGTATGCAATAATTAAATATGTCAAAATGTTCATATGACCAAATCATATATGAAACAATTGATTAAGAAACAGTCGACTATTTCTCATTGATGGTTACGTTTTGACATAATTAGATAATTCATTATTTTTTTTATAATTGGAATAATTTTAATATAAAAAAAATGAAGAGATAAATTGAAAATTTTTATTCTGTTTGCTTGATTCAGGATTTTATTTTGATTCTTTTTATATTGATTTGTAAGAAAATTTATCTATTTTTTTTATTATTAATCAATTTTATTTATATTTTAAATAAAAATGAAGGTTTCTTTTCAAACCGTTCGTTGAAATTTTCGTTCTATAGTAAAAAGAAAAGTTTGAAAATAATAATATTTTTTTATTTGTACTTTTTTTAAGTTTTAATTATTTCTCGTTATCGTTATTAAATAAAATTTTCAATATAAAGAAAAATTATAAATAATTAACTGTTAATTATTTATTATTTTTTAATAAAATAATGTTGAAGCAATATTTAAAAATTTAATACTTTTAATATCCCTTTATATAAAATAGATTATTATATTTGGAATATTAATAAAAATTAGATTCTTTAAAAAGTTTAAATTTTATAAAAAAAAAAATTAAACAATTATTTAGTATGATATTTAATATACTTCTAGTTCAGATTTTTTTCAAATACAGTTGTGATGATTTTATATTAGATTTAATTAATTATATTAGAATGATGATTAAGTTAGATTTTTTTTAATCAGTTTGAAAGCTCTATCTAGTACAATTCCCGAAACAAAATCTTACAAAAAATTATAGGTAAAATTCTTCGAACATATTTCCATATTTAAAAAAAATCATCATTACGAAACACCATCAGAGGTCGAACCGTCAACAATCAAACCGTATAAAAACTGGCGACATTCGTCACAACGGACAAAAGCTTTGTCAAGCGCAACCGCGGCGTCGCACGGACCGTCTGTCGCAAGCCGCAGTCGCAAAAATGCACTTCGCCACTTGAAAAAAAAAAACTTTTTTTTTTTGCGTTCGTCTTATTTATTCAATGTTTTGCAATAATATGCCGTTTGAAATGTACTTTTTCTCTCGTATTCATTACCATTTCAGTCGTTGTCGAGATACGCGACCGCGCACACGCTATCGCACAAAAGCGCTCTCCACGGTGCATTCTAACGACGAAAAACACCGTTACCACTTACTTTCTAACGAAGTCTATACTTTCTTATTGATTAAAAAAAAATAATAATAGAAAATAAAAAAAAACATCGGTATATATTCTATATTTTAATCGTTCGGATGAAGTATAAAATTCATCGATTCATTCGATGCATCCACCTTCTACCCCATTGTGTTTGTGCGATTGATACGCGTAAAAATTCAGTGAAAGCCTTTTTTTTTTCTCTCGTTATTATATTTGTTTATTTATTTACGTTTTTATTTTGTCGTTTGTAATTTAGCTAGAAAGTGCTCATTGTGAATTGCTAAGAATCGCTAATTGAAATTTCGCTCGTTCGTTTTTTTTTTTGCAATGTATTTATAGTAGATTTTCTGAGAATATTGAAAATTTCTAATGAAAGGGTAGAAATAAATAAATAAAATAAATATGGGCAGTTTATGATTAAATATCGAAACTATTATAATTTAGTTCAATATTGGAAATTATGGTAAAAATAGTGCAACAATTACTAATAGCTTATTATGTATGCAATATATTGTGTAAAGTTTATATATAATATAATATTATATTTTAATGTGTTAAGTGAGAATTTTTTTAATGTAATCATTATTATTTTAATTAATAAATTATATGATTTTGAAGGTTAATTTCTTCATATTTTCATATTACATATGTACATTATAAACAATTGCGAAAATTAGGTCATTAACAATTTTTAAATTAAACTTATGAAATTTTAGTATCTATTAGTAAAAAGTATAATAAATATATTAAGAAATAATTTATTACATTTTATAATATCAATGAAAGCAATACTATTTTATTCACAGTTTGTTACTAACATTACTAAAACGAAACAAATTTATATAACAATTGGATTTTAATTATATACATATAAAAATCTTCGTTTCATTTTTATATAATAATCATCAACGTTTAAACTTAAATTCAAGTTTAATTTTAAATTACTCACTGAAAATTATTTTTTTAAAAAATATACGTTTTATTAATGTTACAAAAATTTTTGTATAGAAGTCATAGTGTTTTGTGAAAAACATTTTTCTATTATTAAAATAAAATATATATGAAAATGAATCATAATTAAATACAATTGACATTCTGATTATAAGATTCGAATCTAGACTTTATGAAACGGCAATCGATATTACGGACAATCCGTAATACAATGTAAGAACAATTAAATCGATTTCACATACGCCACACGTGTATATATTTTCGATCGCTTATTATTATACATTCGTTCACTTTCACTCATTGTCTTATAGTCTAGTATTGTTTTATCGAATTCACCGTTATGTGATCTCCACATTGACCCTTAGTTTGAAAACCGCTGGTGCGTCAAATCGTTCGCGAATTTCTCCGGATTAGATTTTCACGTTGAATTGTTACGAAGTACATTTCAATACTGACAATCGAATGTCAGAGAATTTTAATGCAATGCTATATAATATATTTTCGATATAGCAAAAGTTATATAGATTTTTTTTGGTATATTTTTTATTTGATATTATTGTGAAATTTTCAAAAAAAATTTTGATTTTGGATTGTATTTATAAAAATGTCATCTCTCATTTCCGATATTTTTTTTTTGTGTATTAAATTATATATTTATATATATAGAATAATATTTTAAGAACTATTAAAAATTACGAAATATATTGCCATATTTAAAATTTTATTAAATTTGTTCGTTATTTTAAAAAAAAATATTTATTTTCATAATAAAATCCATCAATATTATATATAATAAAATATTCATAGCAAAAGCTTCCGTTGTTAAAATTTTTAATAATTTAATAATAATATATCTATTTTTATTAAAAAAAAAATAGTTTCAGCAATAATTCCAACACATCGTCAATACTTAATATAAAACAAAATACAATCAATTTCTGTTGATCAATTTAAAACTACATAATATCAGCGCACTTAGCGGGGTCGTTCTGTACATTGGAATTAATAAACACAATTCGAAGGATCGAATCTTTGAGAAGCTCAACGATTCATCGTATAATTCTTTATATATTCGCGATCGCGCATGTATAAAGACGAAAGCGAGCGAAAGTCGAGTTTTCACTCGGCTTTAAACTCGACCTGAATATATTATATATATATATATATATATATATATATATATATATATATATACTGCGTCAAGTGCACCCGGTTCCCAAATGCGGCGATGCTATTGCATATTATTACGTGCAATTTTTCAATTTTCAATCGACACGTCAAAAAAAAAAAAAGAAAATGAGAGAGATAGAAAATAGAATCGTTTATAAAGTCGCATGCGTTTTACGTAATCGTGATTATTTTATTATTATCTCGTTTTCGAATCATCTACGGCATAATTGTATATCATTGTCTAATGTAATCAAATCGGTAACGCGCTCTGAACGTAATGGGTGAAAGTGAAACGGCCGATTTTTTTTTTATTATTATTTTTTTCTTCATCAGATAAGTCTTCTTCGCAGAAGAATATGTATGGTATATATAAGCTCAAAAGCTCTATTTTTTAGTTAAATTAAAAATAATGTTCTATACTCATGATTTTACGGAATTAATTGTATTATTATATGTAGTCGCATTAACGTATCATTATTATAATATTAAAAATATTTTTTGTAATAAATATTTTAATAATATATAATATAATTTTAGAATATCTGATATTAGATTATCGGTGTTTCAATAGGAATAATTGATAATAATTCGTGTTTCTCAATGCAGTGTTAATCGTCAAAAATTATGCAGTGTTGAAAAAAAAAAATAATAATTACGGGGCACGTTCGCGAAATTGTGACACTTTTCTTTCACTTTCTTTCGTTCGCTTAATGTGTTCGGTCGAATAATGGAATCGAAAGTTAACACGTTACAATAAATATATAGAATTGAAGATGGATTTCTGACAAATAGTGATGTCATTGAATACGGTTAGAAATTAACCAGTGTAAACTGAGATACGACACTGAAAGCACGCCGTCAGAAAATGCGGTTATTAATAAAAAAAAAATAAAATTAATTATTAATAAAATAAGTGTTAATATGAAGTGAATTTAATTATCGGCGGTTTCGTTTTTATCGTAAAATGATATATGTGAATATATTCAGTATTTTGAGAACCTCAACAAATTGTGCGAGATGTGAACGCGCATCAAAATCGACTTTAAAATATATATTTAGTGTTTTATTGTTCGTTTTGGTGTTTTTGGATTTGGGATTAGTTTGTCGATCTCAGGATAACGATGTTATCGTTTTCAATTTTGGTAATGATGCTGCATCGGAAAGACAACGTCCTTCCGGTGGGCAAAGGCAAAAGGAGATTCTGCTTTTGGAAGCGATCGCCAGAAGAAAACCGGGGCAGAGACCTCAGGATGTGAACGAATCAGTCGTTGATCTTTTAGGAAGAAGTAAGGGATAAAATGTTGAATACATAGACGATTTTCAAAATAGTATAATGGATTGTGCAATATATATATATATATATATATATATATATATATATATATATATATATATATATATTTGGTATATTGCGTTATAAATTTTATATATAACAACAATAGTAATAATATTCGTAAATAGATTGTGTAATGTTGTGTCATTTTTTTTTCATTAAATATAAATTTTGTTTTATATATAATATAATATTTACTCTAATTTCACATCATTATTATTAAAAATTTTAAATATATTTAAACAATATCTATATATTTAAATAAAACATTATCATATATATATATATATATATATATATATATGTGTGTGTGTGTGTGTGTGTGTGTGTGTGTGTGTGTGCATATATGGTATATATATATATATATATATATATATATATATATATATATATATATATATATATATATATATATATATATACGTGTGCATATATAATTTAATAATTCCCTTATTTTATTACTTTATGTTATTATATTGAATATATTTATGCATTATATTTTATATTTCATAATAATGTTTTTTTTTATTTTTTCATTAATGTTCTTCTTTAATAAAATATCAATGTATAAAATTTTTAATACTAATTATATTGATATATATATATATATATATATATATATATATATATATATATATATATATATATATATATATATATATATATATATATATATATATATATATATATATATATATATGTATATGTAAATATAGCAAATTTCTTACCTGTTTGATTTCAATATAAACGAATATAATCTCGTTCGTTGAATATATATTTTTTATAAGTTTTCATTAAAAATGTTGCACACGCGTCTCGTTTGAACTGTGACATTACTGACGTATAATTTTGGTCGAAAAAAAACCTAGTTTACGGCCTTTGCCTACAAAAGTCAAAATTAGCCAACTCTTTCGACCAACGTCTTCTTGTTGTTACAATTTCAAAACTTCATATTACAATTTCGTATCGGTCTCTGGTTTTCTTCATCATCATCATCATCTTCTTCTTTTTCTTTTTCTTTTTATTTCGCTGTTCCTTCTTTCAACTTAGTGAACTTCTTACCCATTGTCTTTACGTATCCGGGTCGACCGAAATGTGCATTTTGCGCAATTCGATGCTTTCGCTTTGTCCGTGCCATATTTGATTTGAAATCTCTATAAGAAATAAAAAATAAATTAAAAATCGTGATAAAATATATCTTGTGAATGAAATAAATAAAATTAACGATAATTTTTAAACATATTTATATAAAATTTGAAAGGTGTAAAATCATCTAATTGTGCATAAATAGTTTTGATTATGTTTAATTAGTTTTTTTTACCTTTAACAGCTATTCAATGCATCATTTTATATTTATAATGTAATAAATCTTAAAATACGCAATTACTTACAGAATATTAAATGTATACGAGAATAAAATTTTTATTTCAATATTTTTATATAAACTAATTTTTATTGAAATTAATATATAAAAATATAATATCTTTTATATCTAGAAACTCTTCATTTGCATTGTATATTCGCTGTGTATTATATTTATAATGTTTTTTTCCGTGCATATAAACATTGGAAAATGTGAAAGCGCTGATTTTTCATTCGTTCGTTTATGAGAAAATATGGAAAATTCATCTGATAATTCAATAAATATTCACGTAATCAATCGAGTAATATCTTGTATATAGATTCACGTATTTAATATAAAATATTTAATTAAAAATTAAATATTATTTTAAAATAGTGGTATCATAATTTAAATAATAATAAAAAATATTGATATAATTTATATATATATATTATATAAATATTTTATATATTTTTAACTTCATTACATTTTTTATGAATAATACATTTATATATATTTTTGTTTTCAGTGATTCCTCAGAGTTGTCGATATAGAGGCGTTCGTTACGAATGTGGTCTGAGTATATCCTGTGTTTTGGGTGGTGGAAGACCCTTGGATTTGTGTTCTGGTGGTATGATATGGGCTTGCTGTGTAGATAGAGAAGTTGCTGAAGATAGACCACCAGCAGCACCCCCAGTATATAACGTCAGTAAGTATCGTTACCACATTACAAAAAAAAAAAAAAAATACAATAACGACAGTGTGATAACGATGTATTTTTTTTTATTTTTCATTAAAAATGAAAAATAAAATATAAAAAATAAAAATAAACCAGGAAACTCGGCGGAGTTCCGGTCTGAAAATTTTTTTCAAATTTCGTAATTGAAACACATACGCGCAACGACCGTCAAGAACGAATGTTTTCTATGAACGAAATTTGATTAATTTAATATTATTTCGCACCTTTTATATTATATATATATATATATATATATATATATATATATATATATATATATATATATATATATATAATAAAATAATCAATATATATATTTGATTTTTATTTAAAAAAATGAATCCGTTGAAAAAAAAGTTGAACACTTCTGCTTTAAAAAATAATTTAGTCTATATAAATAGATTTCCTATTGAACAGTTTTTTTTAATATAAAATTATCATTGCATTTGATATAAATGTAAAATTTCGGTCTAAAGACATCCAATTATAAGCATAAATCGTTCGGAAAAATGAAGGTATTCCACGTATGTATTTTTTTTTTAAATTAAAATCGAAGGTTTTTAGAACGTTCCACAACATATTAATTAAAACTTGTATATTTTATGCCACAAATTACAATCGTAAAGCAATAATTAATATTTAAAATGTCAAACTAGCAGTGTGTTTGATGTAATATTAAATAATTACAGGATGCAATGTAATATGCAAATTAATCGGTATTAAATAAACCGTTAATATTTTTTTTTATAATTAATTTTATGGGCGGGGAGCTTTACGTGTTATAAAATATATTTTTTTTAATATTTTTCTTATTATGCCATTATTATTCAGTGATTTATAATGTGAATCCGAACGATTGTTATGGGAATTAGGTTAATTGTTCACTCACATTAATATGTTAGCGTTTTGCGTTCCTGTAAAAAGGTGACTGATTATTTTTATTATCAATTATTTAATTTAAATTAATTATATAATTAAATTAGTTTCAAATAGTTTTCAAAGTTGTATATTAGTATTAGTGGACGTTTTTTTTATGTTTATATGGAATTTAGATTTATTTTTTATGCAAAATTGTCTATTTTTTGAATTATTTTGAAATATTATTTTTTTATGTAAAGCGTAGTCCCACTGTAGTCTTATCTGAGATACATCGGTTATGATATATTTATTAGTAACATTTTTATACTTCGTTACATTCGAACGATCGTATAGTGAAATCGACAATGTCAAATTTTAACCTCTGTTTTATCTATTTTTTACCGTTCACATCTTTTATCTATGAATGTTGTGCATTAAATTAAATCGTTGAAAATTTGACAGAAATAGTCAAAAATCAAAATATATATATATATATGGAATATGTCAACAGCGAATAATCAATTTATTATAAAGTGAATGTAAAAGCATGCCTCTCATTTTTTCATCATCATCATCATTATCATTATCAAGTCATTATATTTCATACACACACACACATACACACAAATAATATTATTGTTTAGCACACACGCGACAAGGTAAATAGTTCATTGTCAACTCCGAAATATAATAATAATAATAATAAAAATAATGGAAAAAGTAAAAATAATTTCACTATATGTACTTGTTTTCATAACATCACACAATTGTAATGGATCGAATTAAAATTTTTCCATTTCTTCACAGTCACTTGAGAAACGCTGATTTATCGAAGCACGTGCTTCGATTCGTCGTTGAGTAACGACTCTTTTTTTTTTATTTATTTTTTTCGTACAGTGTTTAATTTGTAATTTAAATAGGCGGTTGCCTCTCTTTACGTAATTGCATTCTACGTAGAATGTGCTTTATTTATGCACCAATTAAGCTTCATTTAAATTGGATTTAAAAATATGTGAAGGTGGTTTAACGCTCTTTAATTGTTATGCAATAAGAGAATCCCCAAATAAATATATACATATATTTTTGATTATTTTTATAATTATGAATGGATGTGTTTATAGTTATAATAAAAAAAATAGAAATTTATAGAATGATGTTTTAAACCATTTTTTTTAATACAAAATTGTGGTTTGTTACAGATTTTAAGAAATGGCTTAGATATTTTTTTTATATAAATATATAGACAATTATAAACTGTTAAAATTTAGGTTATTAGCAAATTTACAATATTGAAATTAAATATTTATTCTCTTTACTTTTTTATAAATATTGAAAAAAATATTTATTATAAAAAAATATTACTAAATTTTATATTATTTATCTTTTCTTTGATATTATTTATATAAAATATACTGTATATGTTATTTTTTTCATTCTGTATACTATTTATCATTATTTTCATTAATTCATATAAATTTAGATCACATATTATCTAAGATATTTTGTGTCGAATTTAAACCATAAAAATAATCAGCGATGAATCTCATCGTGTATATTTATAAATATGTAATTTTAAAAGGTATATTTAGAAGTATATAGTAATCATCTGCGTTGTCGAAACAATCACAATTTAGCAACGTCGATAAAAATCTTTTGGTTTTTCTTTTATATTTTTTTTAGCTCGAATAAAATGATTTAAATTGAAACGTATCCGTTTCTCAAGAGTTAATTTTCGCAATATATCAAGATTGAAAATAATTCATTTGCCTAATGATGTACGAGAATTGTGTAAAACTGTATAATATATATATATATATATATGGTATATATATATATATATATATTTTATTTGGATACAGGTCATTTACGTTTTTATATGAAGTTACGATGACTAATCAGTATAATAATTTTATTAATATAATTGTAATAATTAATATTTTTCATAAAAAAAAACGTATTGAAATGCATATCCACGTTACAATACTAATTGCCTGAAAATTATACGGTAAATTTTTCAGCACTTTCAGCAGTAAAATGATGTTAATGTACGCTAATATGTTTAAACAAAACATAATGTTGTTATATAATAATAGTATATAAAAAAAGTATACCAAAATTTTAAAATTGCTTTGTTATATTTAATTAATATAACAGCACGTAACTCGCCATAATCGTAATTAGTTTTTTTTTGTTTTAATTATTTACACGCCATTCTGTATTTTTATAATGATGTCATGTAAAGAAAGTTTAATAATAATTCATAATGATTATTTATGGAATAATATGAATTTTTATTAAGAGAAATGAAATTTAATTAATGTATCTACGATTAATCAGTAGGCATTTTTAAATTTTAAATATAAATAGTTAAAACGAAACGTTTTCACAAATTAACGTGCGATTTGTTTTAACAGGTGATCTCATCCAAATTGTCGGAAATTTTCCGACAGATTTAAATTACGACACGTATAACACGAAACCGAGTTCAATTCACAAACCGCTCACGATATATGACGAACCCACGATAATATATCACAAACCGGATTACGATCGGCCTAAACCGGATTACGATCGACCGAAACCCGATTACAATCGGCCGAAACCGAACTACGATCGACCGAAACCGGACTACGATCGTCCAAAGCCGGACTACGATCGTCCAAAGCCGGACTACGATCGTCCAAAGCCGGATTACGATCGACCTAAACCGGAATACGATCGGCCGAAACCGATCTACAATCGGCCGAAACCCGATTACAACAATCGTCCTAAACCGGACTATAATGATAGGCCAAAACCGGATTACGGTTGGCCGACGAAACCCGAAAACACATATAACAGCCATTATTATCCGGTTAAGCCGTCATACCATGAAACGACCACAAATCACATACCACAACCGGACGATTATTACACACCGGACAATTTTCCCATAATTCATGCCTCCACGGGCCAAGATGGCGACGGTGACGGATTCGTCGATATGGGAAACCCGGACAGACCGGCGTGGAACGGAAAACCGAGCTTTAGGGGTAAAAAAAAAAACTCAATGATGATAACATTATTATTATTATTTTTTTCAAAAAATAATACCGAGCACAAATTTTAATAACGACACGCTTGATTCTTAATGCATTTTCACACGTAGACTCTTGAAATATAGAGACAATTATTTTTAAACACGAATCACATTCTATACAAAATCTTTCACTGACTAACAATGTTTTATTTTCAAATAAAAAATTTCTATTGTAGTGTAAATATATTGAATAACTTATATAATTAATAATAATGATTTATTATCTTATGAATAGATGAAAAAAAAAGAAGAATAGAATATCGGTTAAATTGTATAATTTAGTTTTATAAAAATTGTGTGAATTTTATTTAAAATAATATATTTGAAAAATATTTATTATTGAAAAAAAAATATATTTCTATGATTAAATTTTAAAATATTAAATTTTAAAAAGAATAAAAATATTTTTAAATTTAGTCTATAGATTAATGTTGATTTACCATCTATAATATGTTAATTATACTATATAATATTTTTTAAAGAAAAATGTTTAATATTTAATTAAAAATATTGTGTTATTTATCATATAAAATTTTTAGTATAAAATAAAAGTTTTATGTTTAAAGCTAAACATATGGTAAAACCCGCAGAATAAATATAATTTGAAATTTTTATATGATTTAATGTATTATAAAAAATTCTTTAGAATTTCTTACAAAAGCAGAAAAAATTGTTGAAGTATTACTTTCATCAAAACTAAATTTCATATCATTTAAATGTAGTGTATTTTTCATTCTATATTTTTTATATGGAGTTTAATGAATTTTTCAAGAACAAATATCAATTTGTATATAAAAATAATGCTGGGAATTATATAATGAAAATATTGAAATATTTATTATAAAAAAAGAAGATTTGTACAGTGCTGATCTAGACTAATTAATATTTATAAAGTGTACCAGTAAAATTGAGAACAATGCTGAAAAATCGCAAATAAAACATTCCATTATTATGTCGTTTAACATAGTTTTTCAATACGACTAATCATCAACAAAAACTTGGCGGATTTCTAAGATTTTGTAACAAAAAGCAAATCCATTAACGCAAAACATATGTGAAATTTTACATTACTGTAAATGGAACACCCGGGGACATGAATCAACAATGCTCGAGTTCTATGTCAATGTTCTTTTCACTTTTCACACATTCACCTCTGATGTTTTCTTGTACAATACTTTTCACTGAACATACATTTAAAAAAAAAAAGTACACGAGCTCGTTTTCCAGTTTCCGCTGCAATTATCATGTAAAAAGCACAAAAATTCTCACAATAAATTATGCGTAGAATTCGGCTTTGGCATATCTTTACAACATGTATCTTATTCGAAAGTGACATCTATTATAAACTCAATGAATGAATCGTAGAAAATGAGAAGTTGACAATAGATGTCGCTGTTTAAATTGTACATATATGAAAATTCAATTTGATCTATATTTCAATGGTTTTTATATATTTATTTTAATATTTCGAATTTTTTAGGTTGTGGAGAATTATATACGCGTTCGAATAGAATTGTCGGTGGTCATTCTACGGCATTTGGTTCACATCCTTGGCAAGCAGCTTTGATTAAATCTGGTTTTCTCAGTAAGAAATTATCGTGTGGCGGTGCTCTAGTGTCCGATAGATGGGTCGTTACTGCTGCTCATTGTGTTGCAACGTATGTAAACTGAGTAATAATTACCCCATAATCATTTTTAAATTAGATCTAAAAAAAATCCTAATTCTGAATTTCAGAACTCCAAACAGTAATTTGAAGGTGAGACTTGGTGAATGGGACGTAAGAGAACATGGAGAAAGATTACCGCACGAAGAGTTTAACGTAGAAAGAAAAGAAGTACATCCATCTTATAGTCCTACAGATTTCAGAAATGATGTAGCCCTCGTTAAGTTAACCAGCTCTGTTGTATTTAAGCAGCACATATTACCGGTACTTATTTAAAATTAATAATAGATAATTTTTAACATATATATATATATATATATATATATATATATATATATATATATTAATAATGTATTATTTTAATGAAGGTATGTTTGCCTGCTAAACAAATAAAACTTGCCGGTAGAATGGCAACTGTAGCAGGTTGGGGTAGAACAAGACATGGTCAAAGCACAGTACCTTCTGTGCTTCAGGTTATTTACATTATAATAAAACCAAATCAGTTAGCGATGATTATGTATTTTATAATTATGATTATTTTTTTTTTTAGGAAGTGGATGTAGAAGTTATACCAAATGAAAGATGTCAAAGATGGTTTAGAGCAGCCGGAAGAAGAGAAACTATTCATGATGTATTTTTGTGTGCCGGTTATAAAGAAGTATGTAATTTTGCTAATTATTATACAACATTAATTTTATATAAAAGATTTTTTTTTTTTAAGTATTTCACAGTAACATTGAATTTAAAAATGGCATATCAAAATATTTATATAAAAAAAAAATAATAAATCGATTGTATTTTTAGGGAGGAAGAGATTCATGTCAAGGAGATTCAGGTGGACCGTTAACCATGAAATTAGAAGGAAGAATAACCTTGATAGGATTGGTGTCGTGGGGTATAGGATGCGGAAGGGAACATCTACCCGGTGTATACACTAATATTCAGAAATTCGTACCCTGGATAGAGAAGGTCATGAATTGATTAAGCATAGTCGTACCGACCAGGGGTAAAAAACATATTCACAAGTGTCATGAGACGGAAATCGCTAAATTTATTTATAATTGCATAAATATAATTACCAATGTTCGATTTTTTTTTTAACTTAACGTTACCGTCACATTACAAAATACGATATATATATATATATATATATATATATATATATATATATATATATATATATATATATATATATATATATATATATATACTATTATTTACTGTGAGTGCTTTTGTGTGAAAAAAAAAACTTTACTGTGATCAAATTTTTTAATGTAAACTGCGCATGTTAACTTTATTATTACTACAACGAACAGTTCAGCTATTAGGAAAATTGAATCATATGATAATTATTATTATATATATATATATATATATATATATATATATATATATATATATACAATGTATAGATGTGTATGTGCATTTGTTGTGTTTAATTTATGTGAATTATATTTCATTAAATATTATTAAATTATATATGTGATTGTTAATGTTGTTTTTTTTTCTATAAATAACAAATATATATATATTTTTTACAAGATATATATGTGCTACTAATTATGAAGGTGGTGCAAGTCATAAATTTTTTTTTGTTTCGAAATATTTCATGATTTACGTTTGACTAATTAAAAAATATTTTATAATGCTTGACATTTTAATTTAGATTTTTTTTTTAAATTTCAGTAATGAAAATTTGAATAAATCATATCTTCACACATTTTCATGCATTTCAATCTTTTTTACAGAATTGAGTGAGAAAATGTTTTTTGTTCAGTTATTAATCAATTCGTGATTTATCTCTTGCTAATATACATTTATACAGGAGAGATTATCTTTTAATTTTTACCGTACTTTTGCTATACAATTCTTGGTTTGTCTATTACAATATTTCTATTCAGTAAATTATACTTTTGGCATGTCTTTCGCAGAGCATACAAATTTTGTAATACTTAGAACAATGTTATAATAATGGACATATATTAATTGTATAAAATAAAAAATGAAATATAAATTATTATTTAGAATCTCAAAAGCGAGAATCAATAACAAAACATCTATAATAATGCTAATGATTTATTTAATTAATCAAAAATCAATTCGACGTTACAATAATACATCTGTTTTTTTTATATATAAAATTATTATCTAAATTATACACAATGACTGAGCATTATTAAAAATAATTTAATTTTGTAATATACTGATTAAATAATTTATCAAATATTTTAGTGATTTTTTTTAATATAATATCAATTTTAATCGTGTAAACGAAGCCTTACAAATATATAATAGACACTTGCATTAATTTCGTAATGCATATTTTTTTTAGCAATTTCGCATAGCGGAATCAGTGCGACAGAGACGGTTATACTTTCACTGTATCGTTATCGTTTAATA
This sequence comes from Leptonema lineaticorne, assembly GCA_024500535.1. Classification (NCBI taxonomy): domain Eukaryota; kingdom Metazoa; phylum Arthropoda; class Insecta; order Trichoptera; family Hydropsychidae; genus Leptonema; species Leptonema lineaticorne. The sequence goes on along the minus strand of JANIJI010000004.1, from coordinate 7,092,816 downwards.
GAGTGAGACGGCATTAATGGAAAACCGATAGCGGTACTTGAGTGAAAACAGAAATATAATTGCATACACATCGCAACAAGTCCGGCAAATCTCTTATAATCGTAATTATATATATATATATATATATATATATAATATTTAATACGCGGGTACACTCGTGTAATTTTTACGTCAATTTCGACTTAGTTCGCGCGCTCCCGTTTATCCGTTTGGCCGTAACAGGAAAAATAGCGGCTGCCGAACGAACGCAATGCAATTCGAAAAAGAAAAGTGAGAGATCCACATTTTGGTTTTTTTTTTAATTTATTTATTTATTTTTATTTTTGCCTCGCGTTAGTAATGAATCACGGTGCATCGAACCACCATTCGCACGTTTTAAAATGTTCGCCGTTGACGACGAAACGACGCTTCTTCAACGTTGACTAATATCAGAATTTTTAGTATTATTATTTTTTTTTGTATTAAAAATTAAATCTTTTACATTTGTTAAAAAAATATATCAAGATTAAGAAGGTATTTTTTTTATATTTAGATTATTTTATTTGTTGAATTTTATATATCTTAGGTGAATTCAAGCAGCGCCATCTGCCATCAGAAGTATACATTTTTTATATATTATTTATATAGTCTTGATTGTTGTTATACCTGAATTGTGACATTTAAACAAATCGATAAGTTAATGTTTTTTTTTTATTATTTTTTAATAATGTCTATTAAATAATAATTTACATTCTATAAATAATCAATCAATACATGTTTAATAAATAATGTTCTATTACTTGATTTCAATACATCGAAAATACTAGAAGGTTTATCAGTAAACATCTTCAATAATATATTACTTTACGACGTCGTAAAGCTATCGAGCGCCGTTTGAAATCTATAGTTAATTATAAATGTTATATAGTCGAGTTGACCTCATCAAAGCGGGTTGATTTCAGTGTTTCAAGCGCCACCCCCTTCATCCGGTCCGTGGAGAAATGACGATGGTTTTTTATGGAAGACGAGTGTTATTTGCAAAAGTGCCCGGCATACAACTCGTTCGTCGGTTCGATTCCCGTGAGTCGGTCGTACGAAGCAGTTTCGACGGTCAGTTGTTGTGCGGCCGCGCCGCGGTCAAGGTCCGAAAATTCGCGTTACGCGCGCACACAAAACGCACACACACACGTATATTAAATTATTAATTATTATTTTGCAATATATATATATATATCAATTTTAATAATAAAAGTGACATTGTTAATTGCAGAATGATAAATCAATAAAATATAATAAATAAAACATTGTTCAAAAAATTTTTGTTATTTTTTGAATGATGTTTTATTATAAACGAACGCGCATCGAATAAATATTAATATTAAAATTTTTGATTAAAAAAAAAAAATTATAACGTAATCTCGAGAATTGAACTTCTTTTCGGCGAGAAAAGGTTTGTATTTACTCATAATTTTTAAATTTTTATATGTATATATATTTTAAATTTAAATGAAATATTTTTTATATACTATTATATTAAGTAATTTTTTTCCTATATATATATTTTTTTTTATTTTACATTATTTTTTTAATAATATCCATATTAAAATATAATAAACATGATTACATAATATAAGAATTGATGATTAAAAATTCCATATGAATTTGTATATTTTATTGATCTAATTTTCAAATATCTGATTTTATATTTTGAATTAAATATTATTTTTATTATTACAATAAATAAATTAATATGATATCATATATATATATATATATATATATATATATATATATATATATATATATATATATATATATATATATATATACAATTCCATGAACGAAACCATTAGAACTGTATAATATAACAACGAATAAATATTATTATTAAAAAAAGGTTGACGATACGCGATCGCCGTGTTCGGCATAAAGCACATCTGATATATCGGCATCAATCAGGAAGTTAGCTGACTTCTTCGGCACATATTAAATTGTGAGAACCGACTGTTCCATGTTTCTTATTTACACGAAATTTTAACTCTATATATATATATATATATATATATATATATATATATATATATATATATATATATATATATATATATATATATATATATATATATATATATATATATATATATATATATATATATATATATATATATATATATATATATATAAGATTATATTTTTTATCTCACCCCGTTTCCCCTCCCCTCAGCAGCGCAAAGTTTTTTTAGAATTTTATTTTTATTTTTATTTTTATATCTTTTTAAAATAATTAGAGTCGAGCGCGCAGGAAAAAAGACGTCGTTTCGCAGAATCAAAATTCAATCAACGATCGAAAGATGACTCGAACGATCTGTCGTTCTAAATTTCTTTTTTAGATTAAATTCATTAAAAAAATAATTAAAATCTCAGTGCTGCATTAAAAAAGAAATTATATATATTATTAATATCAATATATTATTTTCTTTCTATAATGATTATCGTAGTAATTATCATAAAAGAATTAAAACTAACAAGTTTTATTTGATTTTATTCGCGATATTTATTAAAGAAAAAAAAATATATTACAAAGAATATTGTGATATTTTATTCGTTATTTTTTAATTTTAAATCTAATATTTTTAATAGATTAATTCTAAAATTAATAGAATTTAATAAAGTAAATGTAATATTTTTATATTTAAATATTGTTGACAGTTAAATTATATAAATAATTATTATTTATAATAATAAATATACAGTTTCCGAATTTTTTATTCATTCAGAATCAAGTTAAGAGAAGTAATATAACTTCTATCAGATAAAATAACGGGGAATCATTTGAATATGCATATTATGGCGACAAAAGTTTTTAGAAATTGTTGTAATATTTGATTAATAGATTGCTAGCAATAAAAAAAATTATATGAAAAACATAATTATTATGTTGTAAGATGTAACAATTAAAAAAAAAGTTATTTTGTTAGTAAAAAAATTGTTAGTTTTAATCGCTGAATTAAATGGCTATTGCACAATATTTCCGGTTTGAAATTATCAAAGCTCTATTTTAAAGAAAATTATATATATATATATATATATATATATATATATATATATATATATATGTATATATATGTTTATGCTTATTATTATTTATTACGTAAAAAATGAAACAATTTTTTTCAGCATCTGAAATTTGTATAAGATGCTGAAATTTAAAATTGCAGTATTAGAAAATTTTTCAATATATTTTTTAATTAGTTGTGCTATTAAAAAAAATCATTTTATAGCATAATTGATGTTTCGAAGTATAATTATGCAAAATCAAAGCATGATTTCTCAAGCTTCTATAAAATTTATAGGGAATATAAAGATAATATAAACATGGATGTTCACAATTTATACCAGTATTTTTCAATATTTGTTTTGTTTTAAAATTTCTTTTATAATTGTTAAAAATGTTTTATATAATTTAAAATTATGCTATAAAATATTTATATAAAATTTTTATTTAAAATAATTTTTTTTTACTATAATTGAAAATTATTTTTAAAAATATATTAAAAGAATTAAATTAAAATAAAATTATAACAGATGATGTGGAATTGTTCAATAATTAATTTTGTTAAATATGAGATTTAAATATATATTTTAATACTTACTTTTATATTTATAATTAATAGACGTTGATTATTGAATATATAATATAAAAATATATTTATTATGAATCTATATCAAAAAAAAAAAATACAATATATTTATATACATAAAGAGTCAGACTTATAATATTAATGAAAATATGTCAATTTCGAATTTGCGGATTTGACTTTTATTGCCTGGCAAATTCTAAGGAACCAATGTCCGGTTTGAGAAACGCTGATTGGCACCAGTAGCCACGACGGAAGGTCAGCAAGAGTATATTGAACTCCATATATACACAGAAACGTGCTGTTACATACCCGTTCCGGCAAGCACTTGATCCAATGCACCATTTTTCAATACAAAAATACATTATAGGTATAAATATATTAACATAAATAAATAAATATATATTATATAAATATATGTATATATATATTTTTTTTTGTATACAATCCAAAAAAATGTGAATGCCGCAGATTCCATTGCCAACTTTGTTTATACAATATTTTGGATAGTCCGTTATTTTTTTTGACACTTTTATCGTTATGGTTTTTGATTGTGGATGCAAGTTTTTTTTGTTTTGAAATATATGTTAAATTTATAACGATGTTGTAACTGTAATTTTATTATAATGAAAACAAAAATTTAAGTATGTTTATTATTTTTTTTTTCAAAAAATATAAATAGTATGTAGTGTTTTTTTGATTTAAGGATTGTTACTTTACAGTATCTTGTACATAAACTGAACGTCTTAATTATTAAATTTTATTAATTCAAATTATACATTTTTTTTAATCTTAATTATGATTATTAGTAGTAAAATGGAATAATAAAAAGATTGTATGTTTATTGAATTAATTTTACGTATACATAATACGTATTTTGCAAGAAAATTACGTTATCATAATGATACTAAATAATTATACAAATCGATTTATAAATATGTATTATTTTTATTAATAAATAAATATAATTGAGTAACATGTTTTACATGTGTAATGCGAATATATTATTTTCAACACAAAAAATATTCTAACTGAACTTTGTATTTTATTTTTAGATTGTATTATAAATATTTTTAATTTTTTGAAATTTTATTTTTCATTAAAATTTTAATTATCATTAGAAATATATATCAATGTTAAATTATGATAAACAAACTTTGATAAATTTTTTGACTAGTATTTTTTTTTTAAGAATTGTATATGAAATAAATAATCAAATAAGCAATTTTTAGGATGAAAAATAAGACTATTACAATTTTTAATTAGTTTAAATTTGATATAATAATATTTTAAAATACGCATTTATACCTTTTAAATTTTGATTTGTTTTTTTCTATTATCAACCAGAATATGTGTCAAACATTCAAATATAAGAATATGGTCTGTCAAACAATTCAGTCACACATTTATCTAGGTCGAGTAAAATCGGAAGATACTTTTACACAATTACATTTGTAAACGAACGATTCTCAACGAGTTTTTTTTTCATAAGTAAAAGAAATTATAAAATTTCAATATCGTAATAAATCAATAGTAAAAAAGTTACATTGCATAAAGAATTTTGTCTATTAAAATATCGCATTAGAAGTATGATGGATTACCGATATCTATTATTTTTTTATGTTTCTCCGACGAGAATAGAATCAGGTTACGAAAATATTGATTATTATAACTACTTAATTACTATTGCACTAAAACCTCGTTATTTTAAATTCCGTTAAATCAAATTGTGAGCATCAACTATACCCACTATATCTATATTTAATAAAAAAAAAACAATAATAAAACATAATCTAGGTTAATAGTGATTCATATACTATTATTTGGTACTTCGTTTATACTTTTTTTTTTAATATTCATATATGAATGTTGAATTAAATTTTATATAAAACACCATTATCAGAATAAAATATATATAATTATAATTGCAAAATATTATTTTTTAAATAATTTATTTAAACATTTTAAATCTCAAATTATTAATATTAGTCAATTATATGTTGTAATAGAAAAACGGTGCTTCAAAACAAAGGCGATTTTTATTCCGTATACATATCCACTTATATCATTGTGTAATGGCCCTAATGATCGGTAGAATGAAAATGAAATAATAATAAAAAACACACACACACATACATATATGGTATATATATATATATATATATATATATATATATATATATATATATATATATATACGTTATACTATACGATGTAATGCGATTTAATGGCGACTGTTTTCTCTGAGGCCACTTTAAGTTAATAATTTTTACATGTTATGATGGGAATACTTGGACTCGGATGTTCCCTCAGACCGCATCATATTATAAAAGTGCATACAGGTAACTTACAATAAGATCAGAAAAAAAATATAAGAAAGATCTTCTTTCGCCATTCAGTATTTTATTTATATTTTTTTTTTTTTGAAAAAGATAATTTTTTTGTGCTGACTTTTGTATAGGACGACAGTGAAGTTGCTGTTGGGTTTTATGTATTCTTTATTGATACTATTTGTCATAGCGTAAATACTAAAAACTATTCGACTTCTTCATTTTTCTTTTAACAAATAATATTTTTTGCTCCTTTTTTATTACGTGTTAAATATTTTTTGACAATAATGGATATTTAGTTTATTCTAATCATTTTTATTTTGAAAAATAATAATATTTTGATAAAATTATTTTTTTATTGACTTATTGATATAAAATTTAGTATAATAATTATTTTTATGTAAATTTAGGAAATTACTTTTAAATTAAATCGATCGTCGTTAAACAAAATATTAAAATTAAATAGTAGAAAAAAGGACTAAATATCGGTTCGTTCTCGGAATCCAGAGCATTTATGTTGAATTAAAATAAACCTTTTTTCCATACGAAAAACGAGAATCATCGAATGCATTGATAACAGGTTTCTAAAATAATTTGCATCACCATTTCGCTTTCCGAGAACCCTTCCCTATATGAAAAATAAAATTTGACGATGATACATTTTTAATGTTGGACAGTCGATGAATTCATCGATGTTATGACTGTTGTTTTACCTTCCGATCGTATTCGGTCGTTTCGCGAATTATTATTATTATTATTTTTAGAACGTCCGCGTCGGATGGCCGATAAAAAAAACCGCATCGGCGACAACAATAATTGTAATAACAATAATAATAAGAATAAAAATAATACGTCGAGGAATTTCCTTATTGTTTGTCGACATTTGGAAAGCAGCAAGCGACAAGAAGTTTTGTGGGTCACATGTAGTTAACGGTTAGTCAGTCGACGTCCGTCGTTCGGATCGATTGTGAGCCCGCAAAATAAATATAACACTCATGAAGTGTATATATTGTAGTTTACCGTCTATATATAACGTCATTTAATTTAATTAATTCATTTTATTCGTTTTTTTTTCTCTCATTTGTACCTTATTTTATACGGGGTACAAAATGATAATGTGCGGTCTTTCGAGTGTTTGGCGAAAACGGAACGGGTTTCGCGTTTAACTGCTCGTTCATATCACCGATGTATAACAAGATCGTGTTGAGGTTTTTATCATTTAATTTTCAACCCCTTAATGAATATATTTTGACATTACTCTATTGTACGAATTAATTATGTATTAAAATATTAATAAAAATTTGAAATTTTTAAAGATATTTATAAATTATAAATTATTGATATATTATTGAATTTATTGTATGTTCTGAAATTTCATAATTTTAATAATTAATTATTTTTTTTAAATCATTTAGTAAAGTTAATATATTATATATTGTTAATTATATTATATAAAATATGAAAAATTTATTTAAATATTTTTTTTATATATGTGTCAAAAATGTATGAAAGCTTCAATTTTAAATTATCATTAGTTTATTTAGAATATTTAGATATGACAATTGGTATAATTTAAAAGTAATATGTAGAAAAAAAAAGATTTTTATATTGAATCTTGATATGTTTCTTAATTGTTACGCTATTTACGATAATTTTTTTCAATTAATTTGGTATTCTTCTTATTTAATTACGTAATGAATGAAATTTGGTATGTTGATATTAAAATATTTTGTAAGAAATGAGTCATATATATATAATATTTATAGTATTAAAACTGTAAAATAAAATTGTAATATATTTAATATTATAATTTAATTAAACGACTCGATTAAAATAAAAAATTCGGAACGTTTAACAAGTTCAAAAGAAAGCAAAAAAAAAACCGGCAAAATTGTCTCTTATCTTGTGCATTTTTAAGAATCGTGTCCGACACGGAAAATCCATATGTTTAATGGACGAAGCGGTCAACTTTTAATGTCCAATTAAAAGCGTTCAAGTCCCGTTGATTCTCGCGATCAAAGGAAAAAAATCGCAAAAATCGCTATTTGTGTCGGTAACAGTAACAATTGCGTATCCGCGAATGATCCAATTTTTCCTATGCATTTGTGATCCTTTTTGTATTCAAAAATTTAAAGACAATAGATCATTAAAAAAGCATTGTAATTTCTAATATTTAAAATTAATAAATCCATCTACTATATAATATTTTTGTTACATTGTTATAATTAATCAAGTAAATTTATTCTATAATATTTAATATTAAGTATAAAATCAGAATCCATATAATTTTTTTATTTTGTGATTGTTAAAAATATTTTTAAGTATAAATAAAAGAACTTTGTTTACATTTAAAAATCAACACTAAGTATTGATTATTATTGTTCATGACAAATATTATATTATTTAAATACGTGTTACTGAGTTATGCTGGTTTAATCGGTGGTAACTTAACTGGAACTTTCGTTACAGTTATAATTGACTAGAATCATTTCTACTAATATATGTATGCACAAAGTTCACGCCGCTAAAATTGAAATAAATTATACTTATATAATTTAATTAAATTTTTATTTACTTTCATACATAATATTACAATAATTTGTAGAATAAATTATTAAATAGTATATTTTATTTATATTTTAAAATAGTAGTAATATTTTAATCTAGTTCAAAGATTTAAATGATATTTTTTTTATAAATAAAAAATATATTTCTTAATAAAAATATTTTGTTTTTAATATATAATTACCTCACAGCATGAAAATTGTATATATGTAATTTATAATATTATTTGTATTGCATATAACATTTTTTATCGGTATTAAAAATGTATAAATGTATATTCGTTTTCTTATTATGAAATTGATATATTATTTTTATTTTGCCAAAAAAAATTAGCATTTTGTCATACGAGATAATTCACTTTCATCGATGTTATTGGCAATTTATTGTTTTAAGCAGAGTATTTGCGGACGACGTTAGAAAATGAATCTGAGAAAATTTTCACTTTTTCAATATGCAATCGTGTTCTCACGACATTTCACTTTTCAATGTATAATAATTTACAATATAAATAATTTACTTTTCGATTTTTGAATAAATTTTTCATTGCCAAAAATTTTATTATTCATTATATTGTGTCATATTTAATTATTATTTTTATATCTAATTAATATTTTTTTCAGTAAGATCTACTTAAAAATCCCAAATGTGCATTCATTTTTCATTACAAGTATTACATTTAAGTTTTGCAATTTTTTTTTATTCAATATCTTGTATTTTATTATTTTTTTAAATATTAAAAAAAAATACCGGAAAATGATGCAATTTTAATGAATATTAAAAATATATATTTTTTAATATTTATGAATTATGATAAAAACAAGACAATTAAATAATATAAATTACATGTAACAAAAAGCTAATATAACACATTTATAATTGTAATTAGAAGCTCTTGTGCAATAATTCGTGCACCTTGACATATTTTATTTTTTATTATAAAAGATAAATAATTAAAAAAAAATATTAATATTTTTAACGTATGTATCCTTTCTTATGAAATATTAAAACTTAACTGATTTTATTATGAAATTAATCCTTGTTATTTTGATAAATTTAACATTAAAATTATTTACATTTTTTTTTAATTGCAGCATACATATAGAGTTTTTAATTAATATTTATTATTTTTATTTAATTAAAATTTATAATGGTTTATAATAATTAAATTGATAATAAAATAGTTTTTTTAAATACAGAACAAAATGAAAACATGAAAAATCTTTTTTTCCTTATATTTCAGTTTCGAATAAATTATTTGAAATAAATATGTTTTGCATACATTTTTTTGATGAACTGAAACTTGTTTAGATATTTAATCTTATACACCATACAAGTTGATCGACATTTTTTTTTTATAATCACTTTTCGGTTAAAATATTTTTCAGGCGCTCGACTGTAATAATTAATGCATATTAAATTTCTTGGAATATTAGTCGACGACATTCTTTGAAAACAACGGTTTTATTTGTTATGTGTCGAGTTATGTATTTTTAGAAATACTTTCTAAAAAGACATACCTTTTATGTTAAAATAAAATATTGTAAAATATTATTAAAAATAATCTTATTTAATTTTAGATTATGAGATTCGTATTTGGATCCGTTTTAAATTTATGTAAAATTATTTCAATTAAAAATATTAATATTATTATTAAAAAAATATATGCATTTAAATAAAACATGAGTTCATATTAAGTTATATGATTTACGAAATATTGACATGATTTATTAATTATACAGTATATATAGTTAAAAATTCGACTCACAAATAAATATATATTAATTATATTTTATATGCTTTAAATGAAAATGATTAACTTAATATTTGAATATAAGAATTTTAATTCGGTTCATCGTCTTATGCAACGTGATAACTTTACGCTCGATGAGTGCTGTCATAAATTATTACGTGTAAGAATTTTAAAGATAAAACATGCTTCTAGATCATAAATAAAACAAAGAAAATAGTCGTAGTTTAATTGGCTAACGGAGATCGCAGGCGAGATTTGAATTTACGTACTGGAATTGGAATTTATTTTATATTAGCAATTGAAGTCGTATGTCAGAATATCAATTTCTATACAAACAATGCTGATATTTGAATATAATGATAACTTCTGTATATTTGACGTGTTATTTCGTAAATATTTTTTATACGATTTTTTTTATTGTATTGTAAATAGATTAAATTATTAGCTATTTAGTATGAAACGAAAATTTTATTTAAATTTTTGATAAATTATAATAATTATATCAAAAAAAAATAGATTTATATAATACTTAAAATTAAACCCTTTTCAGTCAATTTCATATATCTATATTTTTAAAATATAAAATTAAAATTTGATAGTTGAAAAAGTTAATTTCAATATATTAAGAAGTATTTTTTTAATTATGATCAACGAAGAGCTTATTTAAAAGTTTAAAATATATATGTGTGAAATATTATCAAATAGACACTTTTTAATCTTTTCATTTTCATAATGATACGTCTATTTAAATTATTTATTATAAATTTTATCAATTATTAAAAAGTCAATTTATATTATTTATTATTAATTATAGTCGTTTTATTGACTCAAATTTGTACATATTTGACGTCAAATTTGTACATATTTTTTTTAGCAAAAAATTTAGAACAAATTTCTTCTAACACGTTTAGGTATACAATATTTTTTTAATGTTGAGATAGTGATATGTATATATATATATATATATATATATATATATATATATATATATATAGACGTCAAAATTCAAAGATCTTCGTCGTTGGTTCAACTGTTCGTCAATATAAATTTTTCGTATGGCTGTGTCAAAGGTTTCTTTAGGCGTGTGGATCGCCAACCTTCTTAAGGAGACGGCGTGAAGAAGAATATATATATATATATATATATATATATATATATATATATATATCATCATCTTCTACTAGCGTTTTTCCCGCGTAATTGCAGGGTCCGCTATTCTGCTAATTTTTACCCATTTGGATTGGTCCAGGGTATCATTTGATGTGGCATATGTATAAATATATATTTATATAATATATATGTAATAATTGCATTTCGCAAATAATATAAAATCGGTAATCCAACGAAACCGTCATCGATTATCCGCTTACAGTTAGCCGCGGTCGATTTAACCCATTTTCGCATCACCACCGAGCTGGTTCGAGATCGGCACTCGGTCCAAATTAAAAAATTATGCATCGGCTTTCGAACTGATAGTGTGACGACGATGACGACCGCGGCGACTGTTAGGCCGCCAATCGGTCCGCTTTGGGTTCGAGTCCCGTTACGAGTCAGTAACAGCAACATCGAATGCGGCAGCAAACCGGCGATCAAGAAGCGCCCCGAGTTCAACGAACGTTCATACGTAATTAAGCCAACGGAGCCGGGTTCGATGTGACGAGATCGACGGACTCCGTTTGGTACATTTTGATGCTTTTTTTTTTTTTTTTGATATTATAAAGCGAAATTTTGCCGACACTTTTCCCCAGTATCTTACGAAATTTCCGGTATAGAGGCGCGTTCTCACTGTTTCAACTTTATTACTTACTACTCACAAATCTCGAATCAGATATTCAAGATATATAGTCAAAATTATATATCTATTTATTGCAGTATATGATGATCTATTATTTATAATATATTCTTATGTGTAGTCAATTTAAAATTCTTGTTTGATTTTATCTAGTGTAGGAGTGGGGAATCTTTTTGCTTATAAAGACCACTTTTCAGCAATGCTCTCTCATGGAAACCGTATTAAACAAAAAAAAATGTGTTAAATCATATAAATGACATGTTATAAATATTTTATTTTAAGTTAGACTATAATATATTGCGCAAAAAAAGAAAGGTCGCAAACATGAAATGCATTTATGTAAAAAATAAATATTTTATATATAAAATACAAAAATAATATCATATAGACATAAAGATCGTATTTGTTAGTTTAAAAAATCATATACAAAGGTTTCCTATACCTGATTTAATGTAATGTCAATAATTTGACAAATCTGAAAGAAATATTATATTCATCGCTATTTTTTTTTGAAATATATATTTTTTAATAATAATATATTCATTTTCATATATTATAAAGTGGCTAAATATTCTTAATTACAAAATAATCATAGGTAAGAACCAATAGCCGTTCGTTAATTATTAGTATGTGTCAAATATGACAGTTGATTTTATAACATCGTCATTAATCATTATAATTATCCCGTCGTAATTATTTCGTCTTCATTAATGACGATTCATATTTTAATTAATTTTCATATTGATATGAGCAGCGGCTAATATATTAATTATTAATATAATTACTATATTATTTATTTTAAATTAAAAAGCCTCGTTAATATTTTAAATAAATATAAACTGATGATAATTAAGAGTTGTATGGATTTCGTAAAAAGTTTATTGATTTTTATATGAAAATATTAAGAACTTTTTAAAACTAAGGTTTTTTTGTTAAAATTTGCGAAGCTAATTTTTTCATTAATCTTTCATTAAACTTTCACATTAATCTTTATTCAGTATTAAAAAAATATTTGTATTATATATTAGCAAATTTTTATCATGTGCAATAATTTTTATGAGCACTTTAAATTTTTTATGAATACTTTAAACATCACATTCGATGGATTTAAGTGATTTACGATTAATTAAATATATACATGCAACAATTTAGAAATTTGATTCCACCACTTTCACTACCATATCAGTCTGTGTAGAAATTCATAATTTAAAAGACGATTTTCATATTTTGATTGCAGAAAACGATAGAGACGACCGACGACGATGGCATCTTGCTGAAAACGCCCCCCCCCCAAAAAAAATCAACAACAACAAACACTTCAATATAATTAAATAAAAAAAATAAATAAATAAAAATATGGAACGACAGCATCTTCTGAAGACAACGAACGAGCGCGGTGTCGTCTTCAGGGTGGACGATGACACACATCACGAACGTGACTCCTTATCGACGACGAGGATAACAGCGACATCGGCGACGGGTGCGAAGACATCATCGTCGAACTGTTGTGACGATGCCAAAAAACAATACGATAGCAAAGGTGGTTTCTTCAGTGCGGTGATATGTGACCTCTTCGGAGTCAAGAAGAACAATAGAAACGTGCACAGTTTCGCTTGTGACGTTGTGCTTGTGTGCTTTTTAGTTTTTAATTTTTGCCTTTTAGCACATTTAGCCGAAGGTACGCCGGCTATATCCGAAAAGCAACTATCAACTTACCACTGTGAGTATATATTTTGTATCTGAACTATAATAAATATTAATATTATTTACTGTTTTGTAATGATGATGGTCGGTGAAAAGAAAAAAGAATGGCACCGATTTTTCGTGAACCGCTAATGACACAGATTGATCAAGGCGTCGAATGAAAGTTTAATTCGATCTTTTTTTTTTCCCAATTATATATAATTCGTGATGTCTAATGATGTAATTGATCAACAGTTGCAAAAATACGATATCTATATAACTCATATATATAAATATATGTTTTATCGATTTTCGATCAAATATCGTGAATATTTTATTTGAGTTTTAAAATTGGATACAAAAGACTTACTTAATTATTATTTTATGTAGGTAGATATCTATATAAAAAAATTCAACAATTTTCAACAAAATCAAATAGGTCCAATTAAAGATGGCGATTTATATATAGGATGTCACAATAATATGGCGTCACGATTCATTTCACGTTTAGCATTCTATAGTCATGGCGATTTAACGTTTTATACCTCACGATTATGACAGATTTGACGGTATAAAATGTCATAATAAATGGGTTTATCGTGTCGTACGATAGAATGAATGCCACGGTCGAAAGTATGAACCTGGCCCGGTTAATAATGGCGATTGTATGAAAAAGAAAAAAGAAAAAGAAAAAAAAAACGTTTAAAAAAGTGGAGTACGTCGAATGCTTTATGAATTACGATTCGAATATATTATATATTCGATAGACGCTTTTCAATATTGAATACGTTTCGCGTATGTAAAAGTTTAAATTGAAGTATAAAAAATTATATTTGTATATATAGAAAAAAAAGATTAATATATAATATTTAATAATCTAAATATTAATTACTCATATATTTCGCATATAATAGAATAAAAACGATTATATTGATATTTATGCCTTTAATGTATTTTCCATATAAAATTAATAATTTAATATTAAAAAAAAGTTATGTAATGTAAAAAAGTGGATTTTTCTATAAAAAAAAATATCACACTATATTTTTATTTTAGTTTAATTATATAATATGAATATTATAAAAAAAACGTTTTTTTTCTGTACAAATTTGACATCCATCATTGTTTTATATAACGAATTTATATAAAGACTTTTTTTTAGTGTGACAAAATTGGAAATAACGGAAAATGTCTAAATAGAAAAAAAAAAATACTATCATATCCGTCATTTATTATTATTATTTTTTCGTTTTGGTCATAATAGAAAATGAAACAGTCCAATTTTGTTCAATCAGACGATTCACACGATATATGACCATTATACATATATGGAACATATATTACTGAGAATTTTCTTTAGCCTCATTATTGCTATTTTCGACGTAACTTTTCCGTATTTTTTATACACACACACACACACATATATATATATATATATATATATATATATAATAGTAAAACAAAAAAAAAGTGTGTGAAAAATCGACAAGGATACGACGACGTTATTTTTTTTATTATTTTTGACTAGTTTTCCGTTTTAAATATCGGTGAATACCGTTACATTTGAGAAGATGTGACAAACGGGTTTGTCTGTGACCAATATGACCCACTTCCATCATCATTATTTTGCTGTGAATCACGACTTAGCATCGGAGTTCATGGACAATAATGGCCAATTTCGTAATATCATCATTATTTATATTATTATTATTATATTATATAAATTTACGCGAAAAAAAAAATACATGTTATATTATAGTAAATATTATAAAACAATGAGAAACTCACGCGGAAGACATATAGTTAAGTTGTATATCTAAATGATCGGTTACGTTGATATTTTTCTTATAAATGATTATATATAATATATTAGAAAATGTTTAAATAAAAAATATTGTAAATTTGTGGTTAGATTAGATTATTTTCGTGATATAAATTTATTCAAGAATAGGCGAATTAATTAGAAGAAATATAATAATTAATATAATCGAAAAAAAATGTTTGAAATTTGATAAACGAAAACAAATGGGTCGCAAGTTCCGTTATTGAGAAGAAATATATTGAGAAAAAAAATAATGAAGATGAAAATCCTTCTCTCACATCAAACACTTTCTTTTCGTGACTCAATAGTAAAGCGGCGTTCACATCGAAACAGGGTCGTCAAGTGAAAGGTTGCGCCATCGGTCGCCGGTGTCATATCGATGTGGACGCGCCTTTATCGCGATTATATTCGCATTAGCGTCGTTCGAATTTCAGATCGGGTATTGTGGGTCAAAATTAATTATTCCCATCGTGTAATACCTTGTTCGTGTGTTACTTTGTATTTTAATACAATATTTATTTTTATTTCAGTAATATATATCATCGTTTAATTTCTACGAATTAGATAAGATTTTTTTTTTTGATAATATCGATTAAAAAAAATGTGATAAAATTATATGTGTTTTGTTAAGAAAAAATATTAATCACTCATTGTTCGGTTTTGCACAATTCAAGGGCGCATCCTTGCATTTCTACAGTATTATTGTAGTATTTTACAACGCCTACGAGCCTGATTTATATTCAGACTTCGACCTCGATTTTCTCATGTCCTTCCAATGTACTTTACGTATTGTATATCGAAATATATAATAAAATAACAATAAAATTCCTAGAAGGAAACTTGTGACGCATTCCGGGTTAACGTCACATATATCTGACCCGGTTAAAAATATTTGCGTATATATTTACAGTATTTTTGGATTTGTAAATTAAAAAGAACTAAAAAATAAATTAGATTAAATTAATAATAAATTAAGATTTTTTTATACGGGAAAAAAAACAGGGAAAGTAATTTTTCACGAATAATTTTGTATAATTATCACTTTTCCTTATAAATATTATAGTATCATATATTTTTTTTATTATGATTCAAATAAAACAGTTTTAATATTATAAAAAAAAATAAAGGATAAAAATAAAAATAAATATTTTAATCATAATTAGACAATAAGAAAAAAGTTAATGTTATTTATTTTTTATTTTATTACTTGAATGAATATATATGTAAGAGTTATATAATTATTTTATATTTTTTAAGGTCTTAATCATCGATCTAGTGAAATGAAATTTTATATTAAAAAGTAAAAGTATGCGGAATATAAAAAAATAATTATGAAAATTCACTGGTGCATTTAATTGCGTTAAAGTATTACAAAAAATGAGAATGCAGTAATTGATTGTTTCTTGCAAATTAATTATGAGGTTACGAGGAATTACTGGATAATAACTAATTATTTAATAATATTTTAAGTAATTAAACGTATAATATAATGCAATTACCATTATTTATTCTTGAAAAAAAAAACATTACTAATTATGCAAAGTTTCGATTACGTTTACTAAGCAACATTAAACAATTATTTAATTATCGATATTATTACATAAATATTGTTAATACAATTATTTTTTTTTTGAATCAAAGTTTTAGTCATTAGTTCTTAACTACTTTTAACAATTAAAAATAATATTAAAATATCAGAACAGCATTAAAATATATGAAAAAATAACATATATTATATTAAAATAAATTAAAATTTTATTCTGACATTAAAAAAAAATAGAAAGATTAAAGCTTTAAATGTCGATGACATATATAGAGGACAGGTAAGATTTGAATGTTTTTTTAAGGACGTTGAAGGAATCGAAGTCAGCTCGCCTACGCACAGCCTTGACAATAACATCGACCCAAGCATTCGGGTCGATAGGCGACTTTTGCTAACGGTTAAATGCGAATGACCCACATTACAAACGACCAATACTCTTTGCATGAGATTGCTGCAATTGTCACGACGTTGACAATCTTCTGAATGGACGATGGATCCATTTCGACGAGTCGTCGTTATCTTATTTGAAATTAACGCGATTCGATTAACACGCCTGTATATAAAGTTTAGTCATTATTATTAAATAGTGAATGTTTGAGATTTCAGAAATCACATCGTTGGGAATACCCATAAAATTATTTGTTATAAATATGACGGAGAAATTAACCGTGAGTCACGTACGATGAGAACGAATCGGAGAAATGTTGGAATTAATCTTCTAGGACATCCGCATCATGATGATTCACGACACTTTCTCAGAGATAGAATATCATAATTTCATTCACCTTTACATTCACTTGTGACACACTCACCTTTCAATTAGTTTTAATATTACTTTTTTTTGTTGTTGTTGCAGTAATACCAAGCGCTAGAAACATACGACATTTACCATGCATATCAAGAAGGACGAAAGAAGAAGGGATTTGTATGTTTGCAATAGATTGTCTGAAAGCAAACGGTACCCATTTGGGCACTTGCATAGATAGATTTTATTTCGGATCGTGCTGCCAAATACAAGATTACGTGGATCCGATTATCGATAATCGTATTGAAGATGACACAATAGTCGGTAAACCGGTTCAAAAACCGGTACAATCAGACATTGATCTAACGAAAGTATCATTATCATCCACGACTATCACTCAAAAGCCAACGTTTGATTCAAAAATCACCTCGACCGTGACCACAGCTGCAACCGTGACTTCAAAAGTACCAACTTCGACTCATTATATCACGAAAAAACCAATATCACCTCAACAAAATAACGTAATTAAACATACCGAAAAACCATCTGTAAATTCAAGCAAGAATACCACAAACACAACAGATGGTAAAATTCCAGAAATTATTCCTAGTTTGAAACCTTCAAGGCACAATGTATCTAGTAGTAGTATTAGACCAATTTTAACAACTACTAATAAACCAACTTATTCAGCAACACGATTAACGACTACAACTCAACGTACTCCAACTGAAATTACTACACAGACGACGATTTACATAAATAATAATTTGTATAATGCAACAAAAGCAACTTACTCTCCAACAAGAAGACCAACAACTAAACCTGAAACTACAACGGACATTCCCATCAAACTATCGACTTTCCAGTCTGTACAAGGGAGTAGCGTCGTATCAACTTCGAAACCTCCTACAACTAATTTTGTAATAAATAGACGTCCATCACTTCCCCAAAAACCAGATTCCTCGTTACCATTCGGCACCAGACTACCTTCAACGACTATTTCTCCAACGACGGCACAAGATAAAGTAAATCAAACAAAGGGCCCATCTCAAACCTTGACTGTATCAACAACGCTAACTACTAGACCCCAAAAACCAGTAAGACCAACCACAGCACAAAAACCAGTAAAACCAACAGTACAGATAAATGATACTAAAATAACAACAACTACAACTATAAGATCTCCAATAAAAAGACCTCAAAATTCTACGTTGTCTAATAGGAGACCAACAACTACAAAACCAACAACGACAATAGTGAAAAGACCATCTATAACTTCAAATATAACAACTACGATAACTACTCAAAAACCTACAACTGTAGTATACAGACCTTTTACAGGAATATCTAAGCCCGTTTCTTCTCAAAAACCATATAATCCTCCAGCATCAGTTGACAGTTCTACTCAGAGAATTTCACAAAACAAAACAACAATTTCACCACCAAGAGTTACTACAACTGATTCTAAATTAAATGTAACAAATGTGACTAGAAAACCTTTACCAACGAAACGCCCAATTTATAACGATACAAAGACGGAATCTTCAACTAAACGACCAGAAATAAAACCAATTAAAACTACACCATCAACTGTTACCTTAAATGATATAATAAAGACAAATGTTACATCTACTTTATATTTTAAACCAACAACAGTTTGGGAATCTACTTTATTGACGACGACTAAACCAATTAAAATATCAACTTTAACAACAACGATAACCTCAACAATTTCGACTACAAAAAAACCACATGTTTCACCGACGAAACCGCAAAAACAACCGCAAACAACTACTATAAGTTTACTGACTAACGAAGTAGATAGTCCAATAACAAACAAACCAACCGTAGCTCAGAAACCAACAGTGAAACCTTCAACTGAAAATATTGGATTAGTAACATGGTCAAGCTTGGGTGATACCATTAATAATGTTACGGAATCTAGTATATCAAACGTTACGAATGAATCAGGCTGGTCTCCGGCAAGTCCTTCACCAAATTGGGTACCTCTACAAACTTTAGGACCAGATTCCGATAATGTAACTGGTCCTACAGTGCAACCATCTCATACAATTCAACCACCAAAAAAACCAATATCTGCCACAACAAAACCACTTGTAACATCTGCACCAACTGTTGTAACAACCAATATATCAACTACAACATCTGATGAAGAACTTAGCACATTTCTATACGTTTCTGGAGGACCCACAACGATGCCAAGTGTTTTTACTTTAGGAGATTTATTCAACTCAACCAAACCGAGTCTTATATCGAATACAACATCTTTTAACACGTCAACTACTCAAGATAGCAGCTTAGTTAATACTACAGGTACATTTAAAAAAAAATAATTTAATAGATATTATGTGGATATTTATCATAATGGATGTATTTTAAATCTAGATATATTAATTATGACTCTAATTTATGATATTTACTTAAATCAGAATTTGGTATAATTGTAGATATTCCTGGCAACGAAACTGACTCCGCCGAGGAGTTGTCCACGGAAAAATCGACGGTGTCTCCAATCGAAGTAATTACATCCACTGGTTCTCCTTTGGTCTCCAGCGACTCGGTCAACATGTCCGATTACACTGATGGTATGTTTTATTGTCTTTTGTTAGCGTTTTCAACGAATGTCCAAAAAAATGGTAATTAATCCGTTTACGCACTCGAGAAAAAATAAAAAAACAAGAAGAAATAGGAAGTTTTTAATACGCAAAGATCGTTCGCCATGAAATTGATGTATTGTTTTGTTTTTGGTAATTTTTTTCCCGACAATATTGAACGTAATCAAGATCAGAAAAAAAAATATTCTTTTCCGTATTATATAAGGTAACGAGACACGTTATTGTTGTTCATATTTGTTTTTATTGCATCAGGCAAACTTTATTAGGTGACCTTAAAAATTTGCCTATTTTAATAGTTGAACTTTTAATTGGCAATTGTATTTATATTTATATAAAAATATTACATTATAAGAAATATATTTCATTTTTTACCTGATTTATAATAATATAAACATTTTAAAAGAATAGTTTACTAAAACATAGTAATAAAATATATTGTTGCAAATGATTTTATGTAAGTCAGCGGTATTCAAGATAAAAATTTATATTTCAAAAATAAAAAAATGACAAGGTATAGAATATAACCAAAAATTTGAAACACACACACACACACACACACATATATATATATATATATATATATATATATATATATATATATATATATATAAATTTATATTTAGAAATAGAATGGCGTAGTAAAAAATAATAATAATTACATATGTAACATCGTTGCGTTAAAAACACGATTTCTGATGTCATTATTATTCTTTAATAGTTTTATATTAAAATATATTAAATATTACATGTAAAAATCAAATGTGGTAGATATTGACGTAACACTGTATGAATTGTATATACAAAAAAGATAACGGTATTTGTGTCAAATATTTAAGAATTTTTTCGATTATTTGAAATTTGATTTCACTCTTTTTTTATTTGATACAGTGCTAATAAATTTGTTAGATTCTACGAATGTTTATAATATAAATTTAATGAGAAAAAATAATCAATAATGAATTCATTATCTAATCTGGAAAGAATGTTAAACGTGATACATAATAAATTCGAATATGGAATGTTGTAACGTTTAATTCCGATTATTATGAATGGAGAAAAGGAATAATTTTTCAGAAATGTTATTTTTTAATCAAAATAAATATTTTTTATTAATTGTTATATATATATATATATATATAATAATAATAATAATTTAAGAATTTAGGTGGGTCGTGATGAAAAAAATTAGATGTTTTATAAAATTTTCTTTCTACAAATGACATCGAATATTTTTTTAATATCAATATTTTTTTTTTCAATGTGAAAATATTTAAAATGGCTTAAATATAATTTGTTAGAGCCACGGTTGTTACTCAACGGTGCTAATTAATTCACGCGAAAGGTGTTTTCAATTGCAAACAATGGACATTTGCTGAATTTATGTAAATATTTATGTTTTTACAGACCTAAAAAATTAGATTTTTCTAAACAGATTTATTTAAATTTTTTTAATATATAAAAATCATAGCAAATTGTAAAATATGTCTAAAAGTGATGAATTGAAGTAATAGATTCTTTATGATATAATTTGAATGTTTCCAAATTTTTAAAATATATCCTAATATTAATATTTTGTAGAGATTAGAATAATTTGTCAAAAAGTAATTTTGATCCTATAAATTTATTATATTTTTTTTGAAAAGGTTTATATCAATACGTGTTCTATATCAGAGATTAAAATATGAAGTTTATAATATAAATACATATATCATTTATTCACGCATTGTCATTGATATATATATATATATATATATATATATATATATATATATATATATATATATATATATATATATATATATATCAATGACAATGTTTATTTGTCTAACAAGTCGTTCACAAGTGAATCAATCAAATACTTATAAATTGATTTGTTAATATTCAATTACATGCAATGTGACGATAATGAAAAATAATGTATGAAAAAATTTGTCGAATAGTTGACCAGCTCTGATGATGGTCGACGTTCTCGCAGTTCTCTTGGTCCGACCTATTTCATTGTTTCGCATCGTCTCGTCCAAGACGCTTCATTTTTTTAGCAAAAATTTTTATCATCTTATCATTCAACGACTTTGGTTTCTTATTTAGAAATTTTGCGCACAAAAAAATAAAAATAAAATAAAACTATACATATTAAATGTATAAATCATTGTTATCGGAATGATATTGAACTCAACGTTATTGGTATTGGCAGTTTGCGGCAGAAGACTCTGGCCCGAAGGACGAATAGTCGGCGGAGCACGTTCAAGCTTCGGAAGATGGCCATGGCAGATATCCTTGAGACAATGGAGGACCTCAACGTATCTTCATAAATGTGGAGCCGCATTGCTTAATGAGAACTGGGCCATCACAGCCGCTCATTGTGTGGACAGGTAATAATCTAATAACAATTATAAAACAGTCGATGAAAGTCAATATATACTTAATATAATATAATTGTACAAATAATCGCTTTTTTAAACTTGTTATACGAGTTGTACGTTCGAGTGTTTTGATCCTTGCGTACGTCGGATTTATACGTTTTCCATATAGAGAAGCTTGTTTAATGAGATTTATAAAAGTTAGTCATTGTAATTTATATTTTTTAATATCGAGAGAAAATTATATTTAATGAAAATTGAACGCATTTTATATTGAAAAAAAATATTATTATTATGGTTTGAACTATATTTATCATATTAAATTATTATTTGGTCCTAATAATATTAATATTATTAGAATGCTTAATAACTATAGATAATTTCCGTCTATGTTTTCTTTTTTTATTGAAAACAGTATTAATATTAAATTGATAACAAACTTAGAGCTGTGAATTTATACGTCGATTTCATTAATATCTGAAAAAAAAAACATAAAATTACTATTACTAACTGAAAGCTAACGAAATATGCATGAATTTATAGCTAGTTTAAAAAAATGGATTTAATTTAAACAATAAAATTTGTTTATTCGTTAATTTTTTTAAAATAAAATTTGTTTAAAATAAAAAAGTAGTAAAAATGAAAGTTTTTTTTTCAAATATTTGTAGAAAAAAAACAACAATTTCTTAGGATTGCTTTCTCAAAATTATTTATATTTATAATCTTTAACGCAAGGTTAAAGAAAATGTAAATTATTATTATTTTTATATATAAAATAAAATTTTTCTAAAAATGTAAATCTGATCATATTATGAGACGAAGGTTCAGTGATAATTTGTTTTAAATTTTACTAGTCTATTTTTATCTATTGGTGACGAATTGCGAATGTTAAAAAAATATGTATACTTTTATCATCTGACAAAAATTAAAATTTACTAGTAAAATATTTGTAATAATAACTCATACGTAACCGAAACGAATAATGAAAATATAACTTTTTGAAGAATTATCAGCGCAGAGAACATTAAAAAGGTACAGCATAAACGATCCAGTACTTTTTTTTTTATTGAAAAATTTTCAATTCTTCGCTACACAACTGCTTTTTTCTTTTTTTCCTTTTTAAAAAAAAAAGATGTAAACATCATTAATCAACTGTTCTAAATATTCGATCGACATATCATCATCAATTCGTCGCTGCGAAGGGACGAAGGATAATATCAATCGCGTCATGTTTTGAATTTTTGAACCCCATGTTAAGGTGAATCGAGACGAAAGGTAAACGAACCGATTCGATTCTTGAACGTGAATCGTGATTTTGAATCTTTTTATTTTATTTTATTATTCACATTTGAATCATTTTATTTTATTATTCACAAAATACCAAAAAAAATTATATATATATATATATATATATATATATATATATATATATATATATATATATATATATATATATATATATATATATATATGGCGGAAGAGAATAAAAAATATTGCACAATTTGCATACTTTATTCTTGCTTCGTATTGTGTTCTTTTTTTGCCTTGAACGATTTTCAACGCACATCGACGCATTCGTATGTAAAATATGAAATATACTTCTCTTGCCCAGTTACATCGATCAGCATAATGATTGAAGAGACGAAGAAAAAAAAAATGAAGAGAAAAAATCATACAATATGATTAAACTTGTGTTTAATATTAAAACATTATGCGTGGAAAACGTACGGGGATTATAATGTAAGATTAACCTCTTCGCCGCTACGGGTGAATAAATAGACCGAGCGTTTTATGTTTTTATACGCCTTAAGCGAATTAATATATATGGTATATAATGGTTATTAGAAATAATTTTGAATATTTTGATTTAATAAAAACGTTTATATAGTTTATAATAAATATGACTTTGTGCATTATTACTAAATACAATTTCAAAAACATCTTCAATGTGCAGTTTTAAGAGCTATTTTTAAAATTTAGTTAAATAAGTGATGTTACAAGGTCGATGGTATATTAGTTGTGCTGCATTATAATTTTAAGCAAAAGTATGTTATTTATAAATACATATTCAAAATTACAAATACTTTATTTCTGTACTAAAAAAAAAATAAAAACATAAAAAATATTATATTGGTGTAAAAATGATATTGAATTTATTAAATAAATTAAATTAAATAATTAAATTTTGGTCAAAATGATAAATAAATAATAAATATTAAGAAATATAACTTTTTTATTAACTACTATAAAGTTTAATTAGATGCATAAATATTCCAATATTTTTTTCATTTATTTTAGTTAAATGATATTTTTCAATATGTAAAGATTTTATTAAAACAATTATATCAGTGATCAATTTTACTTTATAGATAGATTGTTGAATTATCTAAAACTCTATTTTTTTCTCAGTTATCAATATTTAATTATATACATTTTCAATCGACGTTTTCTTCTTTGAACCGTTTAAATTATAAGTAGAATGATCAATGTATATTTACAGTAATCTGACACAAAATTATTTAATTCGTATCAAACAAACAAATGTATAACTTGTATCTGAATAGCAAATACGTAATTTTACAATTATCAAACCATAATTGATTTCACAGAAGATGAGTTCGCATTTTAAATGTTGTATTCGTGACTTACTTGAACTTCGAACAGAAAAGTAAGCAAGAAACAGTGTAAATTACCGTAACGTTTAATATGACTATCTATATAATACATATGCCTTAATATAACACGATAAATAATTAAACAGCTATAGTGTAAAATGTGCAATATCAATTTCAGTGTGCCTCCATCTGATCTGCTGTTAAGATTGGGCGAACACGATTTGGCCAATGAGGATGAACCTTATGGTTTCCAAGAGAGACGTGTTCAGATAGTGGCTTCGCATCCGCAATTTGACGCCAGAACTTTTGAATATGACCTGGCATTGTTGAGGTGCATTCGACATTTCATTATATCCATAATAATTATTATTTAAACGACCTCAAATTAAATATTCATAAATTTGGCAATGATATAAATTGCAGGTTTTACGAACCGGTCACATTTCAACCGAATATTCTGCCCGTATGCGTTCCCACTGATGATGATGGTTTCATTGGTAAAATGGCCTATGTCACAGGATGGGGAAGGCTATATGAAGGTAATGTCAATTTGATTATTCATAGTCATTAAATTGCATTTTGTAACCATAATTCATTTACATTTCATTATTAATATACAGATGGGCCATTGCCGAGTGTTCTTCAGGAAGTTAGCGTTCCTGTAATTGAGAATTCTAATTGTGAAAGTATGTATAGAACTGCAGGATATATTGAACATATACCTCATATATTCATATGCGCTGGTTGGAGAAAAGGAGGTTTTGATAGTTGTGAAGGTATAATGAATAAATAATGACAGTACCATATATCGATGTCAAAAATTGCTTCAAATTGTTTTGAATTTTAGGTGATTCAGGTGGTCCTATGGTTCTTCAAAGACCAGATAAAAGATTTTTACTTGCTGGAGTAATATCTTGGGGAATAGGTTGTGCTGAACCGAATCAACCTGGAGTTTACACACGCATATCTCATTTCAGACACTGGATAAACCAAATTCTACAGTTTTAGTCAATGTTCAACGATAATAATGCCTTTAAAAGTTCTCTTATTAAATGATTGAACTAGATGGACGCCATAAAATATAGCATTTTTTCTTTATTACAATATATATATATATATATATATATATATATATATATATATATATATATATATAAACTGAAAGACAGTTTAATAATTAACGATATGAAATATTATTTATGGAATTGAACAAATTTAATATATAATTAAATTAATAACTTGATAAAACAAGTGTGATACCAGTGATTAAAGTGTTAAAGTATATATTATTTTTATTATGATTATGTAAAATGTATTGTTGAAAAAAATTTCGCTTTACTGCAATGTCATTGTATTGAGATAATTTTATTTTATATTTATTTATTTATTCAACGAATTTGAGAAAAACAATTATTAGGATGGTATATATTAATAAATTGTATATATATAAAATGTGTTGATAGGGTGAATGATGATATTTGTGAATTATAAAGCAACCACTACTCAAAGACTTTTTAAATTGATATTTTTCAACTAATGTGAAAACTGATATAGTTAAATTTTTAATTGAAAATCCATCTATTATATTTTTTTGCGTTTTCAATGTTTTCATCTGAAAACCGATGAATATATTTTAAATTTTAATGTACAAAAATATATTTATGTTTTTTAATTACAAATTTTGATATATATTTGCATTTCACAAGAAATAAGTTTATTGTTTTCTGTAACACAGTTTTATAATATGGTATATATATATATATATATATATATATATATATATATATATTGTACTTTATTTAAAGTATACAAAAAGGACTGAAAAAACAACATATATTCAGTTTAATCTCATGAATTATCTAAATGTGAAAATATTTATTTTGAATAAACAATAATTAACAGTTAATTATGATATGTATTCTATTACAACAAATTTATACTATAATGTATAAAGTAAAAAAATAAAACGTTTATATTTATTTATTCAGTGGTTTTTTTACTTTAAAA
Source organism: Leptonema lineaticorne (assembly GCA_024500535.1). Taxonomy (NCBI): domain Eukaryota; kingdom Metazoa; phylum Arthropoda; class Insecta; order Trichoptera; family Hydropsychidae; genus Leptonema; species Leptonema lineaticorne. The sequence continues at coordinate 7,065,351 of JANIJI010000004.1, read as the reverse complement.
CTAAAATTTATTAATATTTTATTATGCACAAAATAGAACGACATCTATTGACAATTATAAGTGATCAAAATTATATATATATATATATATATATATATATATATATATATATATATATATATATATATTGTTAACGTAATTAATATTATATTCAATACTGGATTTTGAGACGACTCACGTATATAATTAAATTAAATATCCAAAAGTTGTTTTGGAACCTTCAGTATATTATGATATTCTCGTCTACCTTGGAGACGAGATGTTGTACTCCAAGTTTTTGTCTTTAGATCGAATGTGAAGACATTATATGAATTTCTACCACCTAAAAAAAATAAAGTGATGGTTCTATTATTAATTTATATATTATTCTGAAAATTGTTATTTATTTTTTTTCTTAAATATTCACCAGATACTATAATTTTATTGTGATGACTTATTGCGGAAGCACCATTTAAACCTTGCGGTAAATTAATTGTAAAACACCAACATAAAGTTGCAGGATTAAAAATCTGAACTGTATCAAAATTTTTTGAAGAATTGTATCCGCCTATAATATATATTAATTTTTTTTCAACTACAACCTTTAAAAAAATATATAATATAATAATTAAAGAGTTAATATTGAATATTTAATATGTATTTGTTTAATGTCATTATATTTACAGAAGAACCGTCTGCCTTTATTAGCATTGAAGGCCCTGTTTTCCATAAATCTTCAGTTGGATTATAAATCTCAACTGAATCTAAATAATAGTCATCAGGATTAAATCCTCCAAATACAAATAGTTTTTTATTATAAGCCACAGTTGCGTGATTATAACGCTTAATGGACATAGGATGTAGAGTTTCCCATTTATTATTATTCCATCTGAAATAAGAAATGAGATTTTTATTAGAATGCGATTCAATAAAGATATCAAATTAATAATAAGTTTTACACTTCTAAGGAATTAAGAGTGATTTTATTTATTCCACCGCAAACATATATTTTATCCTTTATTACTGTTGCAGTGAAAAATTTTCTTTTTTCATTCATTGGAAGTAAAGATTTTATTATTTTTGTTTTTAAATTCATACTATTGACCTAAAAAGAAAATTAAAATCTTATGTGCACATTGTAATATTATTATAATATATATATATATATATATATATATATATATATATATATATATATATATATATATATATTACAATATATAGATTGATAAACATAATTACTAAATATTTTACAGTACTTACTTCATTCTTTTCTCGTCCTCCAATCATTATTAATTTTCCTTTAAACATTACTGCTTTAAATTCTTTCATTTCTGTATTTATTTTGTGAAATATTTTCCAAGTTTTAGTTTTTTCTTCATATATTTCAAATGTATTTGGCGACTAAAATTATATAACATGATAATATTAATGTTCAATAGAATACTTTTGTATTTTTATTGATTTGATTATATGGAATAAAAAATTAAGAATTCATATATTTTTTACTATGTCTGAATTAAATGTACAAAATAATTATTTTTAGTGACTTACATCGCTATTCCAACCACCAACAACTAGAAATGTATTTTTATTAAATTTTCGAGATCCATTTGAATTCATCGCAGGTTAATTTTGTATTTTCTGATTTACATTAAATATAAAAACAAAGATATAGCAAAATTTATTTATTTTAATAAAAAAAATAAATATGATTATCAAACGGAGCATATTAAGAAAAGATAAACAATTTATGATAGTGTTGATAAAATTTATCAAAAATTTTCAAGATATTATCTGAGTAAACATAATTGCTCACAAATATTATTTTTATCAATGACTATTGAAATTCAATATAATATTATTGAAATAAAAAAATCTATAATATATAATATATTTATTCAGTTTAATGAAAATGGAACTTATGAAAAAAAACTTGAAAATATTCATTGTTGATAATTATAAGTAATCAGTTCAAATGATTTTACTGTGATTGTTTACTGATTTTGTTTTATTTGTATTTGATATTATACAATATAACGGACCACCGAGAACTTCTTTAGATATATTGAAAATAAATATTGACTGATATTTTCGATTAAATATCTTCAAATAACAAGAGTAGATAAGTTTGTTGGTTGTGTTGAAAAAATTTCATATATTAGTCATGTGGTGTTTGTTGTTTGGGCGCGTTGTTTTGAGATAGTATTAATATTAGTGCAATATTTTTACAGTATTTCACTACTAATATAAATGTTTTAATTTTTTATTATATATTGGTAATGTTTGAATGAAATATATAATAATGACTTTTGGCAAAACAATATCAGTATTATATATATATTTGGCTCTTAGTTTATTGGAAGTATATTCCATGGAATCATACTGTCCAAATTTATATAAAAGTTTGTCAACAAGATTTAATTATTTGTGTTTCAAAGTTAAAACCAATGATACATTTGATGAAATATATAAAGATTGTGTTGGTAATGGATATATTTTGGATTATGAGAATTTCTTTAAAATAAATTTCACTACAAAGTTTTTAAAAGAAGACGGTTTATATTGGACAGATTATAAAAGAAAATATAAACACGGTGCTTATGTTAATTGGCGAAATGTCACAGATGAAACAATATTCTATTCTAAATATAGTTTTGGAGATTGTTTGGCTTGTAATAGTTCAGCATTTACATTTGAAGCAAAAAATTGCAATGAATCTTTATTAAGAATTTGTGTTATAAAACCGTTCAAAGATTTTAATGAACAAATGCAGGGTTCGTGTAAGGAAGGTTTTCGATTTTATAATTTTCCAAAACCAATATGCTTAACCAAAATTTACACTTATGAAGAAGATGAATTTTCTGCTAAAACTAAAAATGAAATTGAAAACTTTTGTAATAAAATTTCTGGAAAATTACTTGGAAAAGGCATCATGTATATTAATGCTGTAATTTCGAAACATGAAGTTCCAACTGCTTTAATTCTGCAAAATGAAAAGTTGATATACATAAATGAAACTATTGAAGATGAATCTCTCGAGGTTAAATTTATTATATTATTTATTTTATATTATATTTAATTATTTAATTTTAAATTAATAAGAACTAAAAAATGACATTTATTGTAGAAAATTCAATAATATAATTAAAACTTTCTTATATAAAAACATTTATCTTATTTAATTTAAATTTTAAAAATTAAGATTATAATAATTAATATCCCAAGTCTGTTACAAATTATTAGTTTTATTGGAATTTATTCAATTGACAAAATACAGATATCATTTTTTTATGATATGTATTTTAATATTTTTATTTCAAACATATAGACATTGTATATAAGATATACAAGTCTTTAATTACATTTATATTTCAAGAAATACAATTTTAATAAAAGTAAATTTATTAAGAAAAGTCTCAAATAATCTCAACATCACAAGTAATTTTGTATCAATGATTTATTTAAAATAATTATTATATTTTTTTTACATTTAGAACATTTGTGATTTCGACGATAGTTCAGAAGAAGGATACATCTCTTTAACTAAAAGTGGATGCCGTGTTAGAGATGAAGATTTCAAATATACAGCAGCAGTTTGTGAGCATGAGATAGAAGATACATCAACAATTGCTACCGAAATATCTTTGTTAATCTTATTATCAATTATATATGTATAAATTGATATTATATAAATTAACATATATTATGAATGTATGATTTTTTTAGGGAATTTGATGGAAAACTATTTTTAAAAGTCAAAAATCGTCAAAATCGCATTGATGCATCAGAAATACAATGTTTTTTAAATTATATATTATATGCTACAATCCCTGTCAGTTTGACAGAAACAAAAATAGAAAACGTTTTCGAATTGAATTCTACTCTTAATCGATTCTATAAATGCATAATAGACGATAGATTTAATGGTAGATTTATGGAAACCCAAATGATATTTTTTATTAATGATATTGATTATCTTATAAATCGTTATGAATTTTCTTTTATTTTTTTAAAAACTATGTTAGAGACTGAAGATTTATTGCGTGAAAATTTAATAATAAAATTGCAAAATGATATTTGTGATAGATTATTTGAAAGGTGATTTAATTTTCGAAATATTTTTTTTAATATCTATTAATGTAATATCACTTTAATATTATTTATAGAATATTTCATAATATGTATAATTTTTGTACATAAATTTGAATTATCAATTGAAGTATAATTTTATAAATTAGATTTTTTATGTATTGTAATAAAAATATACTTTTATATTTTTGCAGAAACTTAACAGATGAATATGCAGATTCTTTAATAACAAATGTAATTAATTTTGAAGGTGATAATAATAGATCAGTAAATGAAGTAGAGGATAATGTAATCGTAAGAATTCAATTATCTGTACGAATAGATTTCTTACAAAATATAAATGAAACAGTTTTATCAGGCACAGATATATTTGAAATCAGAAGTTTGTTGTGTGATAAAAATTACCATGATTTTTTGGCTGCAGGTTTGTAATATATTATTTTTAATATTTTTCTTTGTATGAATTCAACATTAATTTAATATTTTATTTTAATTTAGATGGTAGTTTTATATTTGAAAGTAATGATTTTTTTGTAATTAATTTTTCGAATAATACTTGTCAGAAATTTACTTGCTATATTATGGAATATTCTGGATTTAAGTTAATTTACCCCAAATTTGAAACATACCGTGATTACTGTCAATCATCAGAAATTACTTATATTAAAACTGATTCATTGTTTGATGTATCTACAGATATGATTGTCACCTCTCAGGTTTTATGTTGAAATGAAATAAAAAGTATATATAGGATTGTAATATTTTAAATATATAATAATTTCGTTTTCAGATTGATGTTATAAACATATCAATAATAAACACGAAAATTAAGTCTTTTATGAATGAATCAGTAACAGAAAACGATATTAATCAGATTGTTGAAGATTTAAATCAAGTGGCTTCTTTATCATCAATTTCGAAAGATTCTAGCGAAGTACTTCGAAATTTTGAATTGATATTGAATAGAGTCGATTTAAATAGTACAACCGATGGGGAATTACATTCTTCATCATCAAATTTAGTCATAGGAGTGGCAAAAGTTGATGGAGAATTTCCAATTACTGGATTTCGATTGAATAAAGTCATCGGAGGCTTAGGAAATGGATTTATAGAATTTGATAAAAACAGTAAGTTTTTTCATCAAACATATAAGTTAATATAGAAAAACTATTCATTGATAAAAGATTTTCCATGTGATTTTTAATATCATATTTTGCAGATAATCTCTCATCAGATTATGACACCGAAATTCTTGTAAAAATTCCTAATTTTAACATCAGTGAAAATTTGGCAATTGTTATTTTGGATAATGAGAATTTATTATCTGTAAATAATAATCAAACCAATTTTAAAGTAAATAGTAAAATTGTTGGAATTTCAATTGGAAACGTGACATCGTTTTTAGATAAGCAATATATCGATATTCATTTAAGACCATATGTTAACAACACACAACAAACGGAAGAAACTAAATGTGCATATTGGGATTTTACTATAAACGATTGGTTAACAGACGGTTGCGAATTCATTGAAAATGAAGCTTTAGATGGTTTGCATACATGCCGATGTTCTCATTTGACTCATTTTGCTGAAATTTTACAATCTAATACGAAAAATATAAGTGATGTACATTATGGCGTTCTCTCGGCAATAAGTTATTGTACTTGCTTTCTTTCATTTGTTGGTTTAATGGGTATTATGATAACGGGCATTGTTTTTAAACACTGGAGACGTACATTTTGTAATAAAATATATATAAATCTATCAATTGCGATTGCCTTATTAGATATAATATTTCTAGTAAATGCTTTCACGGAATATAGTCCCGAATATAGAACTAGTTGTTTAACATCAGGTGTTATTTTACATTATAGTGTTATTGCAGTTTTCATGTGGATGCTCATTACAGCATTACTGTCTTATAAGAAATTAGTTATCGTTTTTGATAGGATATCAACAAATAGATTTTTAAAAATTTGCGTTTGTGGCTGGCTTCTTCCTTTCGTTCCGGTATTACTTCTTTTATACATCAATCACAACAGTTATATTCGATTAGATTCTCTACAACGTTCAAAGATAATTTGTTATCCGAGCGGACGAGGTTTTTGGTTAGCCGTGTTTCTTCCCATCGCATTGATTATGTTAGTAAATGTGGTAATTTTCTGTATGATTATTTATAAAGTGTTTATTAAAGTAGATCCATTCGCCGTCCAAAATTCTCGAAATAACAAAAGAACTATTTCTGTTAGTTTTCTATTATTTTTCCTCTTCGGATTGTCATGGGTTTTTGGATTATTTTCACAAAGTTTAATAATGAACTATTTGTTTTGTATTTTGGCCACTTCTCAGGGTTTCGTCATGTTCGTTTTCTTTATATTACTTAACGCTTCTACTAGAAAAATGTGGATAAAAAAATTATATTCTAGAGATGATAAACAAAAAAGTACTAAGACGACTTACTATGTTAATAAAGAAGAACAAAGTTCAAATTTTTCCAAATCAAAATCAACACAGTCTTCTATGATACCATCGAATGTTCCTGAAAATTCAAATGTAACAATTCGGGAAACTGATCCAATGTTAATTCATTATAAAACTAAAAGGCTATCTGAAGTTATGTAATCTTTTATATATTATTAAAAAGAAATAAATATTATGTTATTGAAGGATATTATCGCAATTACTTATATAATTTAATATCTCTAATTCTTTTTATCCTAATTTTCATAATATTAATAATTTTATTTTTAAATCTGTTACTTATATATATATAAATATATATATATATATATATATATATATATATATATATATATATATATATATATATATATATATATATATATTAATTTAACTATTAAATTTCTATGTCTAAACTTAAATAATTATTTTAAATTAATAAAGAAATAGTGGAATCGCATTTAGATAAATATTTTTTTTCGATACACTCTTATAACAAAAATATCTTATTTAAATAACTTAATAATACAAAACACTTTTTTGATCTTAAATGAGGTAATCCACCATTTAACTTTTGTGCTGTACCCATATCTCAGTTCTAAATCTGTTAACGTAGAAATATATCTTTGAAAATAATATTTATCAGACATAAACCTAGAAGAACGATTTAGGTGCCAAAGAGTAGAATTCCTCTATAAAAAAAAAACATAAATTAACTGAAGTCATATCCCTAAGAAAGAAGCAATGACGTGCAGAATTTCGCAAGAAAGTAACAAAATATTCCATCGGGTAACAATATTTATATTTATAAAATTACCGTGTATTTTTAAACGTTTTTAAAAGGAAAGTGATTTAATTCAACATGACAATAAGTGGTTATTATGACTACACATAGGTTATTATATAATATTGGTAACACTGATTTAAATTTAACGTTGTCTTCCTGTTTGTCAGTGTTAGTGGCGACTTTACGTCGGGTTTTCTTCTTTTGTTAACATTTTCAGTTTTTTTTTCAGCATATTTGGCTGTAAAATATGTCATTTTCAGTTGTAGAAGACTTTAGCAGTGATCGAAGTAATAGTTGTGGTTACTGCAAAAGAAGCTCTTCGAGTCGTTCGGATGGTTTGTGTGATTTTATGGAATAATTTTTGATATTTATTTATTAGAACGTATTTTAGTAAGTTTTGTTCGATGATTATATTATAATACATGTATTCATTTTAGTGTTATTGTATTTTTTTTATCAATACAAACAGTGTTTTTTTTTTGTTAATAGGTTTGATACAAACATTATCAATGTTTTTATTATACATTGATAATATTAACTTTTGTTTTGTCTATTTTTAGTTTTTTTTTGTATTTAAAGGTTATAATACTTATTTTTTACTAGAGATATTGTCACAAAGATGATACATTTTAAACAGAGTTAATGTTCCAATAAATCTATTTATTTATTACAGTGCATCTTTTATAATATATTAATATCATTATAGGAATGTTTGCTCACGTTTTAACTGTAGACGATTATCAAGGATTAATTGATAGAGGATGGCGACGGTCAGGAATATATTGTTATAAACCGATGATGAATGAGACATGTTGTCCAGCATATACTATAAAGTAATTGTTTTTGCTTTGTATCCTATAATCTATTATTTTTTTTAAATAGCTGAGTATGAAATTCAATTTTTGTAGATGTGATACAGAAAATTTTAAATTATCCAAGTCCCAGAAAAAAATACTTATTAAGTTAAATAAATTTTTGAAAAATGAAAAAATATCTGACAACCTTGACGATGATGCTGTTGATGATAATCAATGTAAAACATTTTATATTTTGTTAAATATTTCTATGATTTTAGACATATTTTAAAATTTGTATAAGATTTTGTCTTTGGAATAAATTACTTTAAAATAAATATTTTTAGGCGATGCGAATTTAAATGAAACTCTTGAGGACCAATCCAATTTGAATTTGGGTTATTTTTTATAATTATTTTTTTATTCTTCTTAATTTGTTATTTTGTTTTATATTATTGTTTTATGCGTATTTTTTAGAAAATTCAGGAGAAATTCCGAAACTAAAGTCTGACGATAACAAACCAGTTTTAAAAAAGGGTATTTTTTCTCATATTTTTTGGTTAATTATATATATATATATATATATATATATATATATATATATATATATATATATATATATATATATATATATATGTTTATTGATTATTTTTTAAGGAGTTGGAGCTGATCCTAATAAGGCTCCATGTAAAAAAGCTAAATTATTACGTTTAGAAAGGAAACAGGCGAAAATGTTAGCTAAGGGAATGATAACAAATGAAACTACTAATATTAAAGCACAAAATCAAGAAAAGTCTTTAGAAGATTTTATATTAGAAATTCCTGAAGATATTAGGAATAGATTTCAGGTTTGTATGCATTAAAATATCCAATAATTATAGAATTAAACATTTTATTTGGTGAATATTGATTAAAATGTATCGTTTGTGTATGAGTGTGTGTGTGTGTGTGTGTATGTTTTTGAAATTTAATTACAATATCCAAAAGAAAATATTTTATTTTAGTTTTATTTAAGTTTTGCACGCACAAATGGTTGTTATTACAATAATATCACATATTTATTATTGAAATTACATTATTTTTAATAACGTTAAAAAATATTTTTAGATAAAATTAGTAAGAACGTCTCCTTCAAGTATTGAATGGAAGGCTACAGAGTCTGCTAGTCATGGATTATATCAAAAATATCAAACTACTATACATGGAGATACTCCACAAAAATGTTCTTTGAAACAATTTATAAGATTTTTAGTCCAGAGTCCATTAAAGGTTGATGTTTTTCAATAATGAAAACATTTTTTTTGCTTAATGCTAATACTTAACAGCCCTTTGTGTGTGCTTTGTTTATTTGATTTATTTGCTTTTTATTAATAAATATCGATTTTGCACAGATTAAACTTGTTAAAAATAAAAGTAAAGAATTTTCTAACACGTTCGATACATCAGCAGAATTGTATAAGATATATCAGATGACCATTCACAAAGATAGTCCTGAAGAATGTGGAAAGGAAGAATATAAAAATTTTTTAGTTGATTCTCCATTACAGGTGAACGGTTATTATAATTTTACAGAATACAAAGGGTTGTTGCGTATTATTTTTCTATTTAATGGTAATTAAAGTTAATCGATTTTCTTTTATTATAAAATAAATTTTCAGGCTGAGACCAGAGGCTCTATTGAATATGGTTCATTTCATCAGCAATATTGGTTAGATGGAAATTTGATTGCTGTTGGAGTAATAGATATATTACCGAAATGTGTATCGTCCGTTTATTTTTTCTATGATCCATCATATGGCCATCTATCGTTAGGATCATATGGTGTTTTGAGGTATTTATTTTATAGTTTTAAAGCGGTTCAAAGAAAATTTAACATAATCTTTCTTGTTATTGATAAAATTTTGTAAGAATAATTAATTATTGAGTAGATTTAGAATTAAGATTAAGTTAGAGACTAATAATATACTATTATAATTTAATTGTATGTTTGGCAAAAATAGGGAAGTCGAATTTACAAGAAAACTGTTTCAACAATGTTCTTCGTTGAAATATTATTATATGGGTTTTTATATTCATTCATGTCCAAAGATGAGATACAAGAGCAACTTCTTTCCATCTTACTTATTATGTCCTGAAACTTATGAATGGTTTCCAATTAAAGATTGTATTGAAAAAATATCTACACAGCCATACGTCCGATTGAATCCTGACATAGACGCAATAGATAAAGATGAGTTTAGAGAAGATGCATTGGATGAACTTCTTGTATTTGATGCGAGAAATTCTATATGTATAACATATGGTCGTTTAAAATCAAGCGTTCGTGGCTCTTTTTGGACCAATGTAGAAGAGGAGAATATGCTTCGCTTTGGAAAACTCGTTGGCAAGGAAAATTCCCAGCGAATCGTCATAGTTGCATCATTTTAAATTTATTAAATGTATTGAATGAGCGTTTTCTAATATTCATATTTATTTTTTTAAATAATGCATTTTCATTTTTAGACGTAAATATTCCTTAACCCTTTTTAAATGTTTTATTCTTTGTATATTATACTATTAATAATAGGTAATATTTATAAGGGCTATATATATTCATTAGTACAGATGTTTAATAGTAAGCACAATGTAATTAATTGGATATAGGTAGTTTGTCATGGGATATATGAGATTTTCATTTCAATATTTTATGTAAGATTATTGATATCCAAGTGAAAATAGTATTATATATAGACAACATATACTACTTTATTTAAAAATACTATACGTTAAAAAGTCTCAATCTAGTGAATTATTTACTTTGGTATAAAAATTAGAAAGCGCTCAAAAGCTTTATTTTGTGGAATTAAAATATAATTTTGTTTCCTATATTTGTTGAAAGTTAAGTTATTTATTTAAATTAAATTTGAAGAGTATTCATCTCTTGGTAATGCTTTATAATTTTTTATTTTTTATGACTGTACTTACTTTAATTTTTTGTACAATATTACCACCGCTTGTAGCAATTAAGAAGACTAGTATGATAATCCTTTTGTTTATATGGTTAATGAAAAACAACATATAATTTAGCTATGACACTTGAATATCCAAATAGTTAAATTTATTTTAGAACCTGAAAATTTAAATTCATCTTAATGTCTATATTATAATCATTAACTTCGTTTTCATTTTGAAATGTAAAAAAAAATAATACAGTGATGTGTCAAATCATTGAGAAATAAGTGATAGGTTTGAAGTTTGGACGTAAAATTAGTGACTCGATCTCATAAAAGAAAAGTCACGTCAATGAATTTATTAATTTTTCTCATATAGCCATTTATCTAAAAAATTCAAAGTTTATTTTGTTTATCTCTGCTTAATCAATTTTGTTGCATAAAATGACCAAAACTCTAAAACATAATTAATAATCTTAATTTTTTTATCTTTATATTTTAAAAAGATAACTAATTGTGGTTATTTATCTACATTTCAAACAAATAATTTATGTTAAATAAAAATGCTGTAAATAACAATTCATATACTATTTTGAATATCGAGTGTACGAATGACTACCATATTATAGTTATAGTATACTGTGTTATTTTTAATTGAAAATGTTTAACATAAACTTTATGTTAATCCTATAAAAAAATATTATATTAAATAGTTTATTTTATGTGTAATAAATTATAAATTTTCAATAAAGTATTAATGAAACCATCTTAATATTTAAAAATCTATTTTATATAAATTTAACTTAGTACGCTAAAATATATACATAAATATTTTGTAAGATTACTTGTACATTTATCTCGATTATCACATTTTATTTATATTATCTACATTGAAATTGGGTTTATAATCTATTTTGAACAATTTCATTTTGTACAGAACTTTCAGATTTTAATTTTGGCGAAGTTGATTCTTCAGGGGATTTTTCTGTAGTTTGTTGGATTTCTTCATTACCAGATTTAACGTTCCAAGGTTGCGTTTCTCCAGTACCAAAAATAATAAAGAAAATACCAGCTATACCATATGCTCCTGCTCCAATGAAAAATATCCATCTCCATTCGTCGAAGCCGTTCTGTATTATATATAAATTAAATTATTACAGGTTAACTTAAAAAAGGCATATTTATTTGTTTTATTTACATGGTCTTTAGTGAAATGAGCTGTTATAAGAGGAGTGATGAATCCCGTAGATGTTCCTAAGAAATTTGCAATTCCGTACAATGTACCTACAAAATTTGGTGCTAAATCTTGATGATTTTGTAAATTTGTTACCGTAGCAGCTCCATTAAAACCTAATGATAATGTAATAATTGCAACACTTAATATTTGATCACATCCTACAAAAGTTAGACCGATGAGGAAAAGAGCAGGAATGATATGAGCTAAAATTTTTAAATAATTATATAATAAAAGAAAATAAATAAAATATAAAATGATAAAATAGTGATTTACAAATAAGCACGAAGCTCTTTCTTATGGCTGTAACGGAAAGTTTTTCCTTTTTTCTAAGAATATCTCCTATGGAACCAAACACAAATCCCATAAGCATACGACTCATGTATGGTAAACCAGCTATCATGCCAGCTTTTGATATGTCGAAACCTAGTACTTGTGATATAAATTTGGGTCCAGCTGTTAACAAGAAGTAAAGTCCCCATAGATTGCCATAATGTAAGACAGCGAACGCCCAGAATGGTACAGATAATAAAATACTTTTGAACGGAGGTATTTTCTATCAAAATTAAAATAAATATTAATCATAAGATTTTACTAATTAAAATATATTTTTATATTGTTGATCAATATGGTTACCTTTTTCTTGTCAAGTTTGTCACCAATGCGTTCTAATATGTACATTTTTTCTTTGTAATCGATTCGAGGATGTTCTTCTGGTGTATTACTGACTATTACGAACCATAAAATGCACCATATTAAAGTTATAATTCCAGGGATATAAAAAGCCCATTCCCACCCCATATTCGATATTAAAACTCCACATAACGACCACGTAATAATAGTACCAAAAGTTCCACCCAATAGAGCTCCAATAAATTTTCCTTTTTCTTCTGGTGGAGCCCAATTTGCTACTAAGCAATGGAGACATGGATAAAGTACACCCTAAAATCACACAATCAATGATTTTAAAACATTATTATTTTAAGGAATTATAATATTATGTGAAATGAAACTATTTACTCCTAAGGCTCCAATTAGAAATCGGCAACCCAACATTGCTTCGTATCCTAAAGCAGCAGCAAATGGACTTAATACAGTGAATATTCCAGCTAACATCATACTTATTCCGACTACAATTTTCGCTCCCCATGCTTCAGCCATCCATCCACCAAGTAAAGATGTTGTTAAATAACCCCAGAAATATATTCCTAAAATCACGCCTTGTTGAGAAGTGGTCCAGTTGTATTTGTTAGAATCCTAAAATATGATCTCAATAATTTGCTGTAAAATAATCAGTTATAATTTTGTATAATACACTTACATCATTTGCTAATATCACTGGTTTAACTGCAACATGAACATGTTCTGTGCTGATGTTGTGTGGAATTATTGCAACACATTCTGATTGTTGGCTGTTTGATGGTGAATAAACATGGTATTTATAACAGTACATTTTAATTGAATAAGATTCATATTTTGACTTATTATTATTATTTTTATTTGTTAAAAACTATATAAACCTATTATTTGATGATGAAGCTTTGACTTGAACCATTTCCAAAATGTTGATACTCATGTTTACGCGCATCATATAAGACATCCAACAAGCGGTAAACAGCATTACTCCAATATAGAATCTTGTTGGTATTATATCTGAAATGAAAATTTGCAATATAAAGGAAATATATTTACCATGTAGTCGCTAATAAAAAAATAATAATGATACTTATAAAAGATGTTGATAAAAATAAATTTAGATGATTAGGTTAAAATAATGTATAGGAAATATTTGTTTGGTTTAACTGAGACAATATTTTGAAATCTTGTTTCTATTTTTTTTTCTGATATTCAAAATTATACGAATATATTCTGTAAACAGCGTTTAACTGTATTAGTTGTTAACTATAGAATGCTAAAAATGACACCTTGATATTTAAATATTATATATAAGTAATAAATTTTCCATTTTTATTTTTATTTTTTGCAATGTTTATATTTATTTTTTCGATCAAATCGAATAATTATATAATATACGAATATACTTATTATTAAAAAAAATAAAGTTTTCCGTACTTTTTTACCATGTTAATGGAAAATCTAGAGTTAAGGCATAGTCTTTTTTATTGCTAAATTTATATCTGCACTTATTATGTTATTTTATCTTACATTAATTATGTGATAAGATTTTATATGTGTAAAGAAAAAATATTCTTATTTTTTTTGGGTATTAATTCATTTATGGTATACACCAATAAACATATATTATTCAAAAAAATATCTCTAAAAATGAAGTGGAAAATTGCAATTTTTAAGTATTTATAAAATAATAAATGAAAAAGATATTTTTTTATCTCATTTATGTCCAGTTTAAGCGTAGAAAATTTTGAATAAAAGAAAATTTTCTACGCTTCGATTTGTACATACACACACACGCATATATATATATATATATATATATATATATATATATATATATATATATATATATATACACCATATATATACTGCGTGATTAACTAAGCCGTTTTAAGGATTAAAATCTTTCATTTTTGCATTTTTTTATGATTCAAAAGAGGGAATATTTATAACTATTCATAAAAAATAAATTATAAGTAGACCACAACCATGTATAATATATAATCTGTTTTCAATTACTCAATACTAATATCAATAAATGAAGATTCTCAATGAAAGAATATATTACACGTATATTTTTCTTTATGGTAAGTATATGACGCAATATTTGGTAAAACTAAATTCCAATTTACAATTTAAGTTAAATGTTTTCGATTTAAGTGTTAAAAATTTTCAATTATCAACATAAAGGATAAATATCATGAAAATTCGCAAGGTAACGTAAATCAAATACCACACGGCAAATGTCAGATATTAAACAATTTCACAAAATGACATATTTGTATAAAAAAAAAGAAAAATGAGTGATTTTACTACAAAAAAGAGGAAACTCAAAAGAGAGGTCATACTTATTATATTATGAATCACTAAAATATGTTACTAAGGTAATTCAAAATTTTCAATATGTAACAAGTTTTGTTGTTGTTTCTTTATTTGTATAATATATTACCTCAGTTTTTGACATTCGTTCACATATTCATTCTATTGTTGTTGATAATGATGTATTACCGTGGTTTATTTTGACTTTTTCGTTTTATATATTATTTTATATTTGTTTTTTTGTCAGTATCAACATATATAATTCTTCTTTGAAATATTAATGATTTTTCAGTATTATATATTCTTTGCATTTTTATAAAAATAACTCATGACATAATTTATTCATTATATATATATAATTTTTTTTCTGTTATTTTTATATTATTATTTTTTGTTGTGATTGTTTTAGATTTCCAAATTTTTTTAACAAATCTACCTTCAATCACTTAATTTTCTTTATCCACGCAATGTTTTTATATTTTACATTTATCTCTCATTTACCATAGAGTTTTTTATGAACATAAATAATCATATGATATATTTTGGCTTGCTTTAAAATCATCTTGTTAAAGATGTTTATAACTATCTTATATAAAATAAAAATTAATATGTTAGAAGTAAATACAAAATATTTAAATATGATATTTATTAATGAAACATATTATCTTTGAAATAGTTTTTTTTATATACAATCTTTTTATATTCAGCGTACGGAAGAGTACACAAATTTCATGATATGTCATATTTATTCATATATATATATATATATATATATATATATATATATATATATATATATATATATATATATATATATATATATATATATATATATATATATTTGGATATATAATCGTCGTCTTTCTATTCACATAGTGTGCACGTTCGTGTAATTATAATTGTATAGTTGCACAAATATTACTTTCACGCCGATTTCGTCGCATCAAAATGACAATAAAATATAAAAATAACGAAAGGAGAACGGCGTCATTATGTCATTGGCGCCGGTGAACTGGAATAAGTTACCATTTCCAGGTAATAAAATCAACAGAAACGTTTTCTTTCGACGCGACAGAATGATACAACGGAAGCCATCTTGTTTTCTTATTAATCGACATACCGAAGCGCGCTGAAATGGTGCCCGAATAATCTATCGTGCGAAATTTGTATCTTTCGTTTATACGATTTGCAAAAATAAAAAAAAATGTGTAATTTAGCTTCGTTTACGTAAAAGCGTGAAATTGATATTAAATAAGTGTACGTTTGTGACAGTTTGCACGTTTGCAAATCAAGCAATATGTCTATTATATTTTGATTCTTTCTTTTCAAACAATAGAATCTATTTTTGAAAAGAAAGTTTCGTTAAAAATATAAGTGTTTTAGTACAACAAATTTGAATAACTACATTTTTTTTTTACATATATAGTTAAATAGATAAAAAGAAATATATGTATTTATGATAATGGTTTCAATTCTCTATCATTATTGTCAATTTTTATTATATGGCGGAGTTTATAAAATTTATTTCTGTAATAAATCAGAAGGTCGGATCTAAAAATAATAATAACGCTTAAATCTTATAATACTAAAATTTTAAAATAAAATCAAACTTTATATCTTATATTTTTAAGATAAAATAATTTGTGACTTTTCGAAAGAAAAAATTGAAAATAGTAATAAATTAAGTAGGATTTGTATTATTTTTTATTAAAAGTCTTCACAATATGATTCTAATAAATTTATATACATAATTCATAAAATTTCTAAATATTATAACTTAAACAGTTCCTCTGGCTATTTTTAATACTATATTCATATCAATTATCAATATTTTGTATAGATTTTAAAAACAAATAAAACACTTCATTGTGCTTAGCATATTGTTAAAAAATTATTCTCGAACAATAAATATCGTTTTTTATTGTTGGTTTAAATTGTAATTATGACTGCAATAATTTTTAACAATAAACTGAAAAATATGTCAGTATTTACACGAGTAATTCTCAAATATCGCTTTTTATTTTTAAAGATCTTACATTTTTAATTTCATATATTTTAATACAGATAAAATATATGAATAAAAATATAGTTAAAATTATATGAAAGATTGGAGATGAATCTAAGCTATTTATTTTTTTTATTTGTTTAGATTTTTTTTTAAGTCATAACATTATTCTTGTTAGAGTGGAACATGTATAGTATATACATATTAACAGTTGAAGTATAATTCTTATTACTTTAATCATTATCATTACAATTCAGCCACATGACACCGACTGAAAAACCGAGTCGAGTAAATATTTGCGGCTCAACGAATGTTTTTTATCGTTTATTGGCTTATTTTACATTATTTTTTGCCTTGGGATATTTTTTTTTTCATACAAAATTTTAATGAGAGAAAAAAATATATATGCCGTAATTGAAACGGCATCAAAGGCATGCGTAGGTCACGTCAACGATAATAATAATTATCACATACTTTTAACTTATTTATAGTAATCTAGTGTTATTGTTTAAACCTTATACGTGTAAATATTTTTCGTAAGCTAATTAAAATAAATTTCTTTCATTTGCATTGTAAATTATGAGACGAAACGTCGTGAAGGCAATTTATAACTAGACGATTCTTATAATAATAAGTCGACGGTAATAAACGGTGAAAGCGCGAAAGATATAAGTGCACGTAGTTCGGCACGTTTGAAGATTTATCATATTCAACGGTAATTTTAATGGAAATGGAAAAAAATCACGTTTAAATATATTGCAGTGATAAAAGTATGAACTTGAAATTGTGCTGAAAATAATTATAACTTTTATAATAAACTATTATAGAAGATGTCTTAATGAGTTATGACCTTTTTTATTTATTTTTTTGCCTTGAATATGTATTGTAGATATATCAAGAAGCCTTCGTCTGGCAGCGAATAATAGATGATAATGTGAATTTAATATTCCTTATTATTTTATTTTTTTTGCAAAATATGATATCCTGTATTTGATTGTTGATCTTTTAACAGTGACAAGTAAAGGGAAGTAACGTAATTTTTATTTTAAGATTTTTTCAAACAATAATATAAAATTTTATATGAAATTTTCATTTTAGTTTGAATTTTTTAACACAATTTAAATCTTCATTATGCACATGAAATAGGTGTAATGATAAACATTAAAATACAATTAAAAATATTTGTTAACTGATAAACAAATAATAGAGAATTAAAAAGGAATGAGAAAATATTTAGTATTTCAAAAGAAAATGGCAATTTAATAATGAAATAAATATTATTTATTGTAATATGAATAATATTTAGAGAAAAAAAATAGAGTAAAAAATATTGAACGACTAGATAAAATCAAAAATTTCATTATATGCAAATTTTGAGTTTAAATTTAATTATATGGTTTTATAATTCGTAATTATTTCATTTTTAGTCTAGTTTACATCAAAAAATTGTTGCATTATATGTGAAAAATTACAGAATTTTCGGAAGTGAATGTAAGATGAAAATTTAATGATATGTTTTTTTAATGTATTAATTGGAGAATATGATTTAGAAAAGTTTTACATTTATCTAAGTTTAAAATTAAGAGACTATACAAGGAATAAAATAATCATTAGATCAATCATGAAGTACTTACTTTTTGACAGGAGTAAATAGTTTTAAATATTTTTTCTTTCTTTTTTTAATGATTGAAAATTGAAAAAAAAATATATGGTATGAAAACCATTAAAAAAATAAATAAGCACTAAATATTTTTAAGAAAAAAGTCTAAAAATATATTCACAAAAGTTCTTGCTCAATATTTTAATGATTATTATAGAATCTCGAATTTGACTTTCTATTTTAAAATGATTAATTTAACCAATTAATAGTTTATATCGATAAGTTATTAATAAGAAAATTCATAAGATTTTTTAATTAATAAATATAATAATTTATAAATAATATTCTAACCATAAATAAAAAAATGTTAAATAAACGAGTTTTAACTGTATTATTAGAATTAATTACAACGGGATTTATATAAAATTTGAATATTAGATTCAGTGATAAATGAAAATATTAATATATAGAAGCTATAATATATTTTACAGTCTTTTCAAAAATAAATCTCATTATTTATTAAATCAAAACTAAGATTACAAGGTAATTTTATCAATGCAAATTTCTTTCAATACATGTATATACAAATATTTACATAAGAATGTAAATTTGACTTTCTCTAATTACAAAAAAAAAAAAATCAGAGAAAGCGAATATGACAATTATTAAAATAAATATTATCACAAATAAAGGATAACTCACTCGTTGCCTTCATCCATGTTAATGTTAACTTCATCGCGATCCAATTTTAATACAAAAAAAAAAATATATATACTGATGAAATACACAAATTTTTAATATATATATACGTCAACTATAAACACTAGCATATCATATGAAAAAAAAAAATATATATATACATATAACTTTTTCAAAAATAAATAAATAAATAAAAATCACTGAATTTAATGCTGAAAATAAATAAACTAAACGTCACCGCAATTTCGATGAACGTTCGTGAAAAACTGACTTCCAAAGAGTTGTCGTTCGCGTTTTTATATATGAATGTGTGTCGGATCGTAATTTTCAAACTAATTTGCGAATCAGAGTTCCTTAACCGGGGGTCGACGTGCCGATAGGCGATCTTCAATGTCGAATTTTATAGTTTATAATAGAAAAAAAAAATAAACGATAGTAGGCGTTTATTTTTCTAGTAAACATCATAGAAAAATCGAGGTAATGTCGACGATTTCGCAAAAATCAATATAAAAGTGTTGCGATAAAAAAAATCGAGAAGGTGAAAGAGTTATTCTTTTTTTTTTTATTATATTAACTTTTGTTTTTAAATAATGTTTATATATTTTTTAATTACAGTTTTAGTGTGAATTAAAATTATAATATATATATATATATATATATATATATATATATATATATATATAAACATCAAGAATATTTAATTTATTAATAATAAAAATTGAAAATATTGTTTTGTTGATATAAAATAGCGGTAATCAAATCGCGTTCGGCGGACCAAATCTGGACTTTGTTGTTTTTTGTGCAAAAAAATAAAATATAAAATATATTAATTATGAAATATTGAAGTAACATATATATTACTTCATTATGAAATTATGGTATAATCAATCAAAATATATAATTATTTTTTTTAAATATTCATTACTATATAAATCAATTATAATATTTAGTTTTGAATATATATTTTTATTTTATCAATATATTTTTTTTCGTTAAATAAATTTAATAATATATTTTATACTTTAATCTTAATTTAATGATAAATTATTTCAGTCGATGAAAAGGTTTAATATCGTTGTCTTCGATTACAGAAGTGGAACTGGAGTCGATGTCGACAGTTAACAAGTAACATTTTTCCAATTTCCGACACGTTATAATAATACTAATAGTAGAAATTTATTTATAATACTATTAAAATTAATTCATAACGCTTTGCAAACTATTTTTAGCAATTCTAATATAATACAAGTATGAAAGAAATGTGACATTGCAATTCGTCAAAGAACTTCTTGTTTTTCTTTTTTTTTTTTTTTAAATCAAATTCGAAAGTAATCATCTATAAATATGTGTGTCTAATTCAGAAATTGACTGTTGAGTCATTATAAAAAGGTTTTTAAACATGGGCGAATTTGTAAAAGAAAATATTTCAATATCAATAGAAATGAAGATTTATTTCGAAACGAGAAAACTATAAAAGGATATCGAAATTTTAATATTTATTCTCTGATATTACGTAATTGGTTCAAGGAAAGCATCATAAAAAAAATTGGTTTGATGGGGTACTTGTTATTTTCATAAATATACATAATCGATAAAACTTTTTTTTTTAAATTATTTCCACGAGAATCATTGTGTATTTTTTTTAACCCTGACCGATAAATATTAATAAGTTTTAAACGCAACAACTTCTATAAATTTTAATTTTAATTTTGAATCGTATTAAATTTCAATTACTTCTATTCGTAGGCGATTGAACAATTTTAAAGAAAATTAATCTTTAAATTTAACTTTTAAAACTTTAAAGTTTTTATCGTATATTTTTGATACTATGCAGTTTCACTCAATCTTGATTTGTTCAAGTTGTATATTATATTGGAAAGTGAGTTAAATCTTCATTTTCAACTGCTTTTCTAAAATAACCAGCTCACATTTGAATGCCTTAACTTTATTATATATAGCAATGATAAATTTAAACCGTATAAGTATTTTGTTTTATAATATAAATCTTGCAACTATGTTGAATCAGAAAATAAATTTCATGTTTACTTGTTAAAGTTTGTTATATTTATTTTTTTTGAAATACATATTAAAATTGTTTAAGAATATTGGAACAATTTATAATAATTAATGTACCTTATTATAATAAAACAAACAGAAATTGTAACCTCTAATGAAATTTATATATATATATATATATATATATATATATATATATATATATATTTTTTTTTTGATATATGAGTACTTATATAATAATGTGTTTTCCATGTTTATTATCTTTGTAAATAGTAATTTTTAACGTATAATACAATGCGTATAATTATAGTTGGATTTGTCATAAATTTAATATTGATCTGTAATATAATAAAATTTATCATGATTTAAGTTAAAAGTGTATTGATTTTTCTTATGAATATATTTGTAAATTTTTAACTCTCATCATTCTTATCAGAATTTGTTTTTATACAAGTATATTTATATATATATATATATATTTTTTTTTTGCTATCAGTAATCATATAAAAAATGTACTTTTTATAATATATTCGAAAATATAATAAAACGACAACGCACTTAAAATACGCATTCGATTTCCTTGATATTTATAAACAGGCTATTGTTGATATTTAATCCTTGATTTGTTAAAAATTGTATCAAAAGGTCGACCATAGTGTGTGATTCATCAAAAGAAATTTAACAAGAAATGCTTTGGATTATCGTAATTACCGCATTTAATATATATATATATATATATATATATATATATATATATATATATATATATATATATATATATAATAATAATATCGTAATTGCGTTTTTTTACCGATGAATATTTGCATAAAATTATATCGTTTCTAGTCAAATTATGGTAAAATACTGGAAAAAATAAATAAATAAATAAAAGGATGTATCTTATGCACCATAAAGTATATTAAAAAATAATTTTACGTAGGATGACCATATAAAAAGTTTTTTAATTCATCGTATCCATAGAAATAATCGCAAAATATATGGAAAAAATCGAGGTTGACTATGTTTATAATGATTTTTATTGACTTTATAAAACGTTAATCACATAAAATATGCAAAATTTAAATTCAACAACCATAATTTTAATATTAATTAATGTATAGAAAATTTTGTATTTTTTTGAAGATGCAAATTATTAATACATATATTTATGCTTTAATCCTCTTTTTTATACGGATTCCTATACAAAAAAAAAATGTTATTTATTCATTTGAAAACAATTTTCTTTCATGTTAAAATAAACTTAAATTATATTTGACATTTAAGAATATAATAATAACTAGTTTTTATTAAATGCAAAAATATTGAATATTATTTTTTTTAATAAAATTCATAATTATATTAACCCCCCCAATTTTTTCTATAATTATTTTAAAATGTCACTTGACATATAATTCAATTTATAAAATATTTTTATACATTAATAATAAATATTTAACATTTTCGTATTTAAAACGCAAATTATGTTTATCGCGTTAAAAAGACTATAAATGCAAAAACTTTTTTTTTTATAGCGTAAATTTGGATATATTTTTTTTTATTATTATGAACCGCTTCTATATCAGACCATGAAATAGAAGCGAAAAAAATAGCAACACTTTTCATTGAAAATTGTCTATCAATGCCATTTTCTATCGGTCAATGTCGGTTAATGTACTCGACGTATAAAATTTTATTAATTTATTATAATATTATTATGCATGCTGTGCAATAAACGTGCGGTTAAATCAGGGTTAAAATCTCATCTATTATATCGTACATTTCCTTAAAAAGCAATATATATATATATATATATATATATATATATATATATATATATATATATATATATATATATATATATATATATATATATATATATATATATAATTAAGAACGTTTTCATATTATTATATACTATTTTATATTTCAATTGAGACGATTTCGTAAAATTGTTTTATTTATATGTATTTTTTATTTGACAAAGGAAGTAAACGATGATTTCTCACAGCCGTAATTTAGCTGTAAGAATACTATTTTTATGTCAATATAAATAATTACGATTATACGTAATATAACTATTGTAAAATAAATGTTTGGAACTATGTATTATATTTCACGATTTAACCAAACGTTTTAATTATGAAACCGGTACAAAGCATCCACAGTTAAAAGTTTATAATTAAAATATATTTAAAATATTGTTATCTATTTTAGAAATCCGTGTATTGTTTAAGCTAAAGTAAAATTCGTCATTCGTCGACGAATTTTACTTTTCTCTCCTCTCGATTTTATTCCTGTAACTGTTCTAATTATTAGAAAGTACGCTAATTTCATTATCGTATTATTGATTGTAAATGTGGTAATTAAATAAAACCATATTCGTCGAAAATGTAATATAAAATCGTCATTATCCAATAAATTATATATATGATTCATAACGAATTCCAAAATTTAATATTATTTTTACTAAACATCATTAAATTGTAATTTTGTATACAAAAACCAATGACAAATAATTCTAAATCATTATTTAATGATAGTAATTACTAAAAATATTTTGCATTCCTGATTCTTTTTTTTTCATCTGATAAAGAAACATTTAAATAAATATATTATTAGAAATAATATATAATATATATATATATATATATATATATATATATATATATATATATTCATAACAATAATTTCGACATTATGGCGTTCATTAAATTATTTATTATGATTATTGATAATAATAATAGTAATAATATTTTTTTTATCTTGTAATCTTTGAAAAAAAAATTGCAATATATAAAATGTTGCTCAATAGAAAAAAACGGTTGTAAAATAATAATTTAGAAAACGTTTCGAAAAATGTGACACTTTCTAAACGATCGCTTAAAATGTGCCGCAAATTTAAATCACATTATTATGTAATATGACACGCAAACATATGAGCTATGATATAAAGAAGAATAAATTAATATAAAAAAAATTATATAACATAATGGATAAATATTTTTATTTATAATTTGCTATGATTACAATAAAATACTTATTATATATTATATATGTCTCTTTTTAGGTTTGTCATAATGAATTAATTTGCACAAGGTTGAGTTACCAATTTTAAAGTCAACTTTCAAATATTATTACATTTTATTTTCGAAGTCTATTTAATATTTTATGAAGAATTAATTGTACACGTTTTGGCGAAATTAAATGTGGTAATAATATGTAAATAAATATTGGCGTGGTACGAACTCGAGGTCCAATTTTTGGAAATAGATTTTTGTTTTAGTTGAATTATAACAAATATGAATTGAAAATTAAGATTTGATTGCGGTATTTTGTAATAGAAACCACTATTTATATCAGTTTTTTTGTATTAAAAAAAAAGTTTTTTAATATGAAAAAAACACCGTTAAAACATAATCTTAATCTATAATTATTATATAATATATAAAAGACCAAAATTTAAAATCATACTTTTTTATTATTGATAAATTTTATATGAAAATCCGATAATAATAAATCATTATCTCCCATTAAGACCATCTAAATTATTATAATAATTGTGTTATTACCTTTGTCGAATTAATTGTATTAACAAGTAATGTAAAAAGATGAAAAAGATCACAAAAATGTCGTTGACTTGAAATACTTTAACAATTAGAAAGATTAAGAAAATAAACAATGAAAGAATTCTAATGAATCAGCAAATATTATAAATTCATGATCATGATCTTTAGTAATGAAAAATCTATCAATATCATTATTAGATACGTGCTTATTTTTTTAAATAATTTATACAAAAAAAATATTAATATTGATAATGTAATTATTCTAAAATTCTAAATTTACTGCAATATACATATATTTTTAATGTTCGATGAATATTTTAAGACTATTTTTTTTACAATTGTAGAGAAGATAAAATAAAAAAATGTTTGTTTATATAACGAGAAATAACAGCTCAAATGTTTTTAATTAAAACTAATAATAGTTTTATTATATTTATATTAAATTATGTGACGATGGTGTTTGTGTGTATAATACATTTTTTAAATCATGCAATTCTATAATTATAGTGATAATTTATAGAAGATTCAAATTTAGATAACGTGACAACATATTCAACACAAATAGTTTAGTACAGTAGAAAATTATCCTTAATAGTTTTAATTATTAATTAAAAAGGGAAATAAAATTTCATTTGTGTGTTTTAATAGAATTTTATTAAATATATATTTTATAATATATTGAAATTAATTTAACATTTATTACTCAATAACAAATTTATTAATAAAATTTTATATATGGTAACTGCACATAAGTGTACACGTATTAGTATATACATAACACACATATATAGAAGCCGTTTATTGAGACCACTGGTTAGTAAGACTAGTTGTTCATTAGAACCAAAAAGCTGCTGAATTGAATTAAAATTAGATATTGTTTAATTGCAGTCATTGAAACAAAATGGCAATATACTAAAAATAACTGAGCTCGTGTGGGTATAATAATTAAGTAAATTCAATTACTAGGGACAATTTTTTAAATGAATAATATATTTTGAGATTAATTTTAAAAAAAGTAGCTAGTTTATATATTTCTCATAAGAAATTGCAAAACTCATGCAGTAGGTAACTTCGAAGCTAGCATCACCTAGTATAGTCTTTGTGACTATAAATGACTATACAAGCTAAGTGAAGATTACAGCATCACTTAGTCACCCCATGTTTCCAAAAGAAACCATTCTTAAGAACCATCTATTATAGCAGCAATTGGGAGACATTTTTTTATTTTGTTAATTGAACCAAAATGGATGTGTCTCATGGTGGTCCGATTAAATGGTCTTTACTATACATATATAATTGAAATGAAAGAAAATTACAAAAAAAAAATGTAATTAGAGAATCTTGAACTAAATATTTGCTTGTAATAAATTAAAAAAGATGACATTATGAAGAATTTACTTTTTCTTTGTCATTAAATTATTTTGTAGAGTTTCAAGTTGTTTGATTTCTTGATTGTCACGTTCAATTTTTTCATCTGCATTCTTTTCATTCATAGTTAGGGTTAATATATTTTCATTTATTTTAGTAGAATCTTTACTAAAAAATAATATTAAAAAAGAGGTTATCAGCTAATTTATTTATATATGTAAAATGCAAATAAAAATTAATATTAAATTACATTATGTTATTTATTTTTTCAAAAATATCATTATCTTTATTTTGAACTAATAAGGTATTTTGTAAAGACAAAATTTCTTCTTCCAATTGTTGTACTTGGTTGACAATTTCATTAGACTTGTCTATTAAGGATTTTATTTCATTTGTCAATTTATCAGTTCTCTAAAAAATGAACTTAAATTTAAATAAATGTAAAATAATTGTTAAAAAAAACATTAAAAATGTGCAGATTTATAAATCTTAATAAAAGTATTTTTAAGTAGACATCATCATCGTCGTAAATAGTGTTTTACACACATATGTGTGTGTAAAACACTATTTAATAACAAATATAAAAAATAATAATTTACATTTTTAATAAACATAAGTATATTTAATTATAATAATGATGTTCTCATTTAAAATATGAAATAATTAACTGCAAAAAATGACGAAATTAAAAAAATATGTAGTAATTTTAGAATTTAAATATTAAGTTAATTAAACAATCAATTTTAATATAACAAAAAACATGTTGTTCTGTGTATCTATAAGTCTGTTATATATTTATAAATAAAAAGTAATATGTATAATTGGGAATCACATAAAAAGTATGTCCTGAAATATAAAATTATTCATATATATGTCGTTTTATATATTTTAAGTTTCATATAATAAAAGTTGTATTGACAAAATATTATTAATAAAAACTAACGTATATTTCAGGCACAGATCGAAACATTTCAGAAAGCTTCTTCATTTCCGACTCATAATCGATCCTGAAAACATGAGTAATTAGTATAAATGAATTATATAATGTATAAAAATGTATACAAGGAGATAATATATTAAATTAACAAACTATACACATGAGATTTGTTTCATAAAACACTTTAGTTGAAAATTAATTAAAATCAACCATAATTTCAATTTTATTTTCTAACTTACATAATGTCTAACTTTTTGGCGTTTTCGTTCGTCATTTCTTCATTAACGTCTTCAATTTTGTTTTTTATATTTTCCGAATTTGTTCTTAGTTCTGCTATTTGTTCTTGGAATTTTTCAGATTTGATAGATTCTTTAGCTGTGAATGTGTACTAATAAATATGACTAATATTAATTAATTAATATTAAATAATAAGTATATAAATTCTATACCAATTGGAATTTCGATGTGCATTTTTTGTGATTCTTCTTGTTTCAGCTGTAAATGAATATCGTCTAGATATTTTTGTAATTTAACATTTTCATCGTTTATTTCTAATACAGCTTGTTCCTATGTTCAGAAATATATATATATATATATATATATATATATATATATATATATACATATACATATATATATATATATATATACATATACATATATATATATATATATATATATATATACATATATATATATATATATATATATATATATATATATATATATATATATATATATATGAGAATTTTAATTTATAGGTTATGTATAGTTAAACATTGGTTTCAAGTTAACAAGTTTCATAATTTATATTAGAAATTATAATAATTAATAATTAAAAATGTTGTTTTTTTTATTAAAATAAAGTTACTTTTAAACGAGGATCGTTTTTTATAGAAGAAATCACTTCTTCAATCGAAAAGTCGCACTTTTCCGCCATTTTTATAAAAAATACCGAACCAGATTTTTTATGACCATATACTATATTTATTAAATGCGTTATATTTAAAACAAATTATACAAAAATATGTATTTTTTGTAAAAATTCTAATATAATGAAATTGAAAACTGTAAGGTTTTTTTTTATTTTATATGTTAAAGATTTAATTATTAGTGGTACTTTTAGAAATAGATATTTAGAAATATTAAGAATAATTTATACTACTGTCGAAGTTTATATAATAAATGAATATTAATGAATAATTAACAAAAATAAAATTTTAAATGATTTATTAAATTTACAATAAATATTATTGAAAAAGGCGAACTAAAATAATAATATCGATATTATAAAAGATGAAAGTAATTTAAAATTATTGATATCCTAGTTTTTGGTAACAATTAAAACAAATACCATATTTATATTTTAATTGAAACATATTTTTAAATATTTTAAAATGGATTTTATTTTATTATTTTGTGTATTTTTATAAATTATATATTTTTATAATGAAATTGAAGAAATAATAACAAAAAAGTTATATATTTTATTTTAAAATACATTGAATTACTTTCATAACTTTTAATATCAATTATTCATTAAATTGTATTAAAATCGTCTACCTAATTACAAGATATTTCAATCGATTTTATGTTAAAAAATTAAATAAATATTTTTTTTATTAAAAAGTTATCTTATTTATAACTATGTCTGTTACAATAATTTAAAACAACTATTACTAGCCTTGAGCAAACAAAATACACAAATTAATTGTAAATATGGCTTATTAACGTTAAGAAATATATTTAATTAAAAAATATATTTGTCAATTATTAATAGTATACTATATACAAACATGAATAATATATTTTCAAATATGTTTATATTATAGTACTAAAAATACTTTTATCTCAAGTGCTAATGAATTTTTATAATTTAATTCAAAAATGTATGGTAAAACATAATTAAAATATTATTTATATTGTATGTGAGCTCATAGACTACAGAAAGTTTTAAATTACATGTACTTTTTTGACAACTAAAATATTGTAATATTTTTTACATATAATTAAATAGTCTTTTAATTCGACTTAAAATATTTTTAAATTATTTTCAGTTCTAATTATTTTTCATTTTTAAGAATAATAATATTCTGATCAAAATATTTTGAATCAAATGAAAATATAATTGTAAAGAATTTGATAAATACTGGTTTAACACTCGTTAAACAATAATTATGGAAATTCTATGAAATTAAAATCAAAACTTTAAATATCCACAGACGATTTGGATAATGCACAATATTATTAAATTTCACAAGAGTCTATTGATCTACTTCCTTCTTCTTTTTCTTACCAAAGCTTTCAGCTTCTTCTATGGTGGTTAACAGTTGACAACCTTTTGTTTCAGGCATAAAAAAGCATAATGATGCACTAACTAAAGGCATGATTCCAAACAACACTGGCGGTAACCATATTCCAATTGAATCCAAATTTGCTACAAATGGTGCAATCATAGAACCAACACGGGCCATCATAGAACATAAACCGATTCCAACGTTTCGAACGACAGTTGGGAACATTTCTGATGCATATAAATATACAACAATAAAAGCTATAAACATTCCAACATCTCCAATGCAGGCTAACACCACTTTCCATATTTCTGCTTCTGGCGGTATAACAGCAATAGCAAAAAGACACAAAGATGTTAAGATTAATGTAGCAATCATTAAAGGTTTTCTACCGACTTTTTTCATTAATGGAATAGATATAAGAGTGCCAGGTATTGTTACGGTAGCTGAAATAGCAACGTTCACAAAAATGTTGCCCGCAAGTTTTCCAATATATTGGGATACTCCAAAATATCCGAAACCGCATACCAGCCAATTAAATGTCATGCATATCGTATTCTTACGAAGATTTGGAGTTTTAAACAGATCAAATAGATTTCCTTTTTGTATTTGGTTTGATGATAATGATTGTTGGTATTCTGCTACATTTTTTGTAATATTTTCAGTTGGCAATTTATTCCTACAAAAAAAAAATAAGAAAATTTTGTAAAAAAAACTAAGAAAATAAAATACATTTCAATTAGGTATTAAATTAATTTACGTTTTTGCTGCCTTTTCTAATATTTTGACCGCTTTATCATTCTCTCCAACAGCCAAAAGCCATCTTGGTGATTCTGGTAAAATCCAGTAATAGGACAACATTATTACAGACGGTATAGTGATGGCCAGTTGAAAACTATACCAAGTTCTAAAGAAGTAACCGAATCCAGCTAACATTAAATGTCCAATATTGAATGGTAATTGATATAATGCCGATACTGGCTCTCTGTAATCTTTGCCAACGAACTCCATAGTCAATACATATCCAACTACCATTGTACCACCTGTTGCTACACCAATAATAAATCTTAATATTGTGAAAGTCCAGTATTCACGAATGAAAGCAGCACCTATTCCAGATAATAATTGTAATATAACAGCTCCTACTAAAGGAAGTCGACGTCCAAATCTACAAAAATAAATAAATATAGTTATAATATAAAAAAAAATATGAATTTCTATTACAGTGACATAATTTCTATATGAAGACAAAAATAGTTAAAAGCTGTTATAATTTATTATTACCCTTTTACAATAAAACAAAATATAGTATGTTTGATGTTTTAAAAGTAACTTTAATATACATAAAATTAAACTTTAATGACCAATATAAAACATTATTAATTAATAGTATTTTTTATAATTTGAAGTTACACCACTGTAAATTATAATTTTAATAAATATAATCATACTTGTCAGATATGGCTCCGAAGCAAATACTTCCTACTAATATACCAAGCATAAAAATTGTTTGAGTAAAATCCCCCAGCCATTTCTTATCACATACGAGATCCCATGTCATAATTATCGTTTCTTCAAATACTGACGTGTCATAAATTTTATTCTCACAAGGACACGTGTCGGTTGTGTTTTCAAAATCATCTAAGCACAAGTATTTCACTGGAGGCGCCAGGAAAATGATGCCCATTTGATGGAAAGCAACAGGGAATTTTGTTAAAAATATTACTAGACATAGTATTATTTGATATTTTCCCATTGATCCAATTGCTTCCTGTATAGCATCTCCACTCTTTTTTTCTCCCGTTTCAACTTTTCCATTTTCAGGCGATGTGGGCACTAAAAATCATACAAATAAATCTATATTAAATATCTTTAATTATGAAATATTTTTCAACAGATTTAAACTTGACTTTAAGACCAAAAAAAAATGTTAATGAAATCTCAATTATTATTTTTATTTATTGTATGTATATATCATATGTATATATAATTTAATTAATTTTTATTCATATCTCAAATAAAAAATATACAAGGTTGAATATAAGCTGTAGGATTTGATATAAAGGGATTTTTTGTGATAATAGCAAAGATTTTTGTTTCTACAGAATTATTAGCAATTAATTCGTATATATACTTGTTTTATGAGTAGCGTACATTTATATTAATATTCATTTAGTTTTTCAAGTTTACAAAATTACTAAAAAATTTTTTTAATATAAGCTGTAAGCACTTTTTAAGATTTTTTAGTTATTTGTTTTAATACTACTTAAAAATCTATTACATTATAATAAAAAAAATCATCGATAATAGTATCACAGTAACTATTCTGTAGATTTTGAAGTTTTATTGATGTTTAATACTTTTAATAATAATTAAAAATTAAATTTTATAAATATTTTTCAAATGATATAATCTGAATATATAAAAATATGATAAGGTTGATGATGTATAAAATTCTTTCTAAACTTCTTTTCTATATAATATTATATCAATTTTATTAATTTATTTAAAATTATCTTATGAAAAAACATTTTAATAGTTCAATATGCTACAATTATATTGGTAGAAATATATTTTAAACAATTAGTCCCAACCTATTATCATTGGAAAAGTTTCTTCGGGTTCTTCATTTTCCACCTTTTTAGTGGAAACCATTTTCGTTATATTTATTATTATAAAAATACACAAGAAAGTAATTTGTCTTATTCACCGCACATCACAAGTAAAACTGTTTATATATATTTATATTGCGCAAAGAAATATTTTACCACAGTAGTTCAAATATTATAAATAATAAGAAAATATTGTTTATCATGTAATCTTTTTAAGACGATCAAGTATTTAATTTAAAACAAATTAATTCATAATATAACTAAAATGTGTCAGAAAAACGATAAGGTAATAAAATAAAATAAATTCAGTAGAGATAATAATTAATGTCATAAATTAGGATCAAATTATAATCTAAAAATATATGATAATATAGCAATTCTAGTGAAATATAACAATGTTTCCTAATAAAAATCTTTTTAACTAGTAATTTTTTAATAAAAATATTTGCAATATAATATGATGATATATGTTAATCGTTACTTTTTTTAAGTTATTTATAGTACTATATTTTTTAGATTTCTTTTATTAATGGAATGTATATTTTGGAGATATTATAAAATATATGATATCACAATAATATTAAATAGTGTAATTATATATTTTTTTAACAATCGTTTAAAAACTACTTTAAGAAAAGTTTGAAAAGCACTTGTATATAATAAATAAGTATTTATAGTAAAGCCACAAGATCAAACATAGTTGTTTTTCTGTATTAAATGGAGTTTTTGGATTATATTTTTGATATGACGATAATAGTCATGTAAAACTGTTGTATTTCTAATAATTAAATATATTAAATTATTTATTTTTGTTAACGAAAATTCTTTTCTTTGGCTTTTTTAAAATATAATTTTCTTTATTTGCTTTATATATATAGATAATAATATAAATAAATTTTATATTCTAATATCAATTTATCGGATATTTTCTTCCTGAAAAATCAACAAACTATATAAATAACAGTATTTTTAAGAGATCCAGACAAGATATGAATCGACACAATCAATTAAATAGATAAGAAATTGTCAAAATGTTTTTTTTTAAATGGTGTGTAATAAAATTATAATTAAACTCACGTACATTTGGAACGATATTTAGATATTTTAAATACAGAAATACTCGATCTTTTAGCTTCCTCGAGTTATATAATAAAAGGGGATGAATTATGCATATAATGTGTATATAAATCAGAGAATAAATTCAATATTTATTTCACACCCCTTTAAAAATATTTTATTTAAAGGTTTATTTTTTTGTTTTGCCCCATTTGTATGTAATGTGGTAGACTGAATTAATTAATAGTTTATTATTAAAATATATTAGTAATTAGAATATTTTGATGTAGAAACCAATTTAAATCAATATACCACAATATCACTATTGTTATCTTTATATATGTTTATAAATCACTGTACGTTTTTTTTTTATCTGACACATTTTTCAACAGGATACACTTTAAAATTATTTTTAAATAAATTTTGATAAAAATTTCGTGTGACCCACTGATAAAAAATATATTGAATTTATTATCATATTCTGCATAAAAAGAAGTTTTTTTTATATTAAAAAAAAACACCTAGAAAAAATAAAAAAATTGTCAATTTTATAACCGGTATTGCTTATTTGTCAATGACTGCACATTTTCACACACATAAACATATATATTTATATATATTTATTTACAAAAACGACATTTTTTTCAAAGATTAACCGAAGCCTACAAATGTACAATGTTTAATATATGCATGACTTTAGGGCGGATACTTCGAACACTTCGTATTAATATTTATTATTGTTATTTCGAGTTTGTTTTTCGAAACACCATATATAATGATAATCGATGTTTGAATTCAAACCAGATTCTAATGTAAATATTGGACCGCGTTCGACGATGGTTGCCCAAATACTGTACCAAACGTGTCACTGATACTAGTCGAATAGGACAACTTTCATATTTTTTGACAAAATATCACCAAAGCGTATTATGTACATTTTTTTAATCACTGATATCAAAATGTTTTCTTTAGAAAAAAAAAACCAAAAAAAATATGATATATATATATATATATATATATATATATATATATATATATATATATATATGTAAAGAGGGGTCAAAGGTGGAATATTAATGTTTCATAATAGTCTTATATTAAAACTTCTCTCATAATTTATATTAACTATTCAATAAACAATAAACATATGTATTAAATTTTTAAAAACAATTTAATATTCTTACAGTTGATTATTACAATAGATAAATTACACGGATGACTTTAGAAAAATATGCAATTATACAAGTGAATAATTCAAAGATGATGAAAATTATTATTATTATATTAATTTAATAAAATTATTTCAGAAAAATAAGTATTTATAGTAAATCTTTTATATTTTATACATAATTGTTATTGTGAAAATGTATTGAATATATAATAAAATATAATTAAATTTTAATAAATATTCACTGATTTAATAAAAAAAAAACGTCTTTTTAGTATAAGACGAAATTAAACAATATGTAAATATTCGTTTTTTAATGTAAAGAAATGAGACAGAGTAGATTATTTATTATTTTAAAAATTTTAAAGAAAAGTAAAAAAAAAAAGCCAGACAGAGATCATTTTTAGATCTTAAACATAACTGGAAATTTCTGGATTACATGATATTTATGTGTAAACCTTAAAGCTAAATGCAATATTATTTTCGAAGTTTCTTATTTTATATTTTTAGTAAATCAGTGGAATATTTTTATATTAAATACATCTTTAAACACGTATAAGATAAAAAAAATACTTGAAAATAATCAAGTGTTTTTTTATTTATTTTATTATAACAATTTCTAATATATTTAAGTTTATTTGTAATCATATATAAAATTTAATTTCTCTATGTAGTAAAATAAATAATTGAAATATTTTTAAGTTAAATGAAATATTATATAACGATTTTTATAGTTCCATTAAAATTAATATTGAATATAATATAAATTTTCTAAATTAATACTTATTATGTAATATTTTTTTTTAAATGATAAAATTTCTTTGTTTCTATATTTTATTATAAAAATTACAGAATAAAATGAAATTAATTGAGATCTTGCTCAGAAAAGATTCCTTTCGAGAATTTGTTATATGTGTTATTATTAAGTTCATAGGATTGCAAATTCGAATTTAATATTTATAAAGATTAATAATGCTAATTTAATTTTACATATTAAGTACTTGAATATTCTTCGTATGTTAATCAAATATGCAAATTATGAACGTTTGAATTGTTTAAGAATATTGAGAAACAACTGTTTGTCGGAAATATTTTACAATACAAGGATAACTTCTCTTTCGACGTTTCTTTAAATATATTCAAAGAAAATTTTGTCCCCCCACATAAGAACGTTTGAAGATGGCTGATTGAAAATTAAAATCTTTTGCATTATGAACAATGGTTATATTATAAATATATGAAAACGAAAAAAGTAATAGAAATTTTGATAGAAATAGAAAAAAAATATTAACTTATAAGTATTTCGAAGTATTCGTTATAATTATATTAATAATTGAGTTTTATATTATAATTAAAAAAAATCAAACTATCATTAAAATTACGTTTATCAGTCACATATATTATTAAAAATCATTTAAAAAATGTCAACAAACAGATGGCTAAAGACGAAAGAAGTAATCTTAAATATGTAAAGAAGAAGTTTAAAAGGAAGAAATTATGATTATATATTAAGAAGTTAGTTTTATATAAACAAAAACCTGCATTAAAACAAGTACTAGATTTATTAAGACTCGTAATGTCAAGGTTTGTATATATTCTTTGCAATTATCAACATTGATTCATCTATTATTTTATATCAATTTTCATAGTAAAAATTTCGTATTTAAATCATCAGTGGAAAACAAGCGACTTAAATATGTACTTAAATATTAATTATTATGTTAAACTGTGAGCAATTAAGTTCAACAACAAATGGATATTTTAAATAATGTATCATTATTGAATTTATGAGATAATTTTAAGACTCGTATTTACGGAAATACTGTATACTGTTAATAAATAGTATGTTTATATTATACTATGAACTGGAATAGAAATAATTAAAACGTCATTCATATATATATATATATATATATATATATATATATATATATATATATATATATATATATATATATATATATATATATATATATATAAATATATTCAAATGTATAGCCGACTCTAGACTTTTATTATGTTTTTATTATTATTATCAATGTTACATGTTTATCTGAAAGCCTTTGACCGCGGTTTCCGAATAGTTTTGACGAATTAAAATGCAAGACGGATATTTGAAATTTTCGAATGCAAGACCTTAAATTATTCAAACTAAAACAGTACAATTTATATGTATATCGCGTTTTTATTCCGATCAGAAAGAACATTTATATACATCAATGATGTGTTTATTTTTGGTGTGAAATTTACGAAATAATTTTTATCGCATTTTTTTTTTAAATAATCTTCAAAGTTCAAAGTCATGATATTGTCATTATAAAATACTATAAAGGTCATAGTCTGATTAAAAATTAAAGTTTTTATAACCTATAAAATATATCAGTTTTTTCTTTTTATGAAACAATTAAAAAGCTTGTAGAAATAAATATTTTAATACTTATATTATGATTTACTATTATGTATTAATTATATCATTCTAATTACATGATTTTAGATTATAACTTAGATAATTAGATGAATCAGTATTAATACATATTATATGTAATTTTTATAGACATCTTTTGAATATATTTAAGTATTATATCAAATACTTAAATAATTTTTCAACGACATCTAACATCTTCTAATGAAAATTTATCAATAAATTTTTAGATAAAAATATATATGTACATGTATATAATTTATAAATTAATAAAAAAGAAAATTAAAACTAACAATAATAAACGGATTTCATCATTTTAATAATTAGATATATTTTTTAGTTGATTTTGTATCTTAATTGTTTTTTTTTTATTATTTTTTCAAATAAAATATGTTTAACCTTTTAATTAATAAAAAAAACACGTTGTAATCATCAACACTTTTTTTAATACAAAATAAATAATAAAAACGTTCATAAATATTTAAAAAATATAATAGAAAATAAATTTTTCACGTATAAAAGAATTCCAAATGTCTAAATAAATCACTTATGAAAAAAAACTATAATTCATATACAAAAACATTGAACAATAATAATATATTTAGTATATATTTACAAAACTAATATCATATAACATTTTCTAAATTCTGAATAGATTTTTTTTTGATAAGAAATACTTTATAGAAAAGAAACTATTATTTCTATTCAATATAATCTGTATTTGTAGAATATAGAATAATAGCAAAGATTTAGTCTTCGGATGCGATAAGAATCACTTTAATGAGGATTTAAATATTTCAGTTTATCGCAAGGAGAATTTATCACTACACATGATTGGTTATGAATAGCAAAATGACAACAATGGAGATTACTCCATAGTGAATGTCTTCGTTTGGACGATCTGATATTACACAAGAAACGTTTGAACGTTTTCTGTTATTAGAATTACATATATATTCGATTAAAATATTCTTTATGAAAAGGGAATTGATAATGAAGATTTTTTTAATAAGAGATATGGTTATATATATATATATATATATATATATATATATATATATATATATATATATATATATATATATATATATATATATATATCAAAATTCATTATATTCTTATAATGAAAATATTATAAAAATATAGAGACAATGTTACTTATTTAGAATTACTTCATCGTTGAAAAAAAGCTAACGAAACCCTGACTTTGATGTTAACAATGAAAACAAGGTGAATATCGGTATTATATAGCGTTTTTATTATCTACTTTAAATATTATTATTATTGTTTAGTATAATGATTATAATATCTTTAAAAACAATATAAGCGAAATGTTTGGAGATAAAAAATATTTATGGATTCATCTTTTTTTTTTATTATCATAATAAATAGTGCAATCGTCTAATTGGTTATTAAAATGCCACTTGCTATCAATAAAATTTATACTAATATTTAAAGTGAATAAATACTTCAGATGCGAATTCGTCAATGTATTTTTTTCTTAATAGCATATATCAAAGATAAGATAAAGTTGTGTTCAGACGAAACTGTAATACAATACATTCAAATTTATTAATTGTATTATCCGCCGATATAATCAATATGTCAGGATTTTAAAATATTATTTTGCGATTAATTATACTAATAATCCACGATTGATTATTGTCAATTGCGGATAATTGAAAGACAATTCATAAAAAAAATGACTTCATTATAAAATTTTATAATGATGCATTTGTGTTTTTACTAAGTCAAATTAAATTGTTATTCTTATCGTAATTTGATGAAATATTTATTTTAAAATAAAAGTTGTAAAAAATATAATTTACAATAATAAATCATAATTCATCACGTGTTGATTTCAAATAATTAATTGTATACAATATATAATACAATAGAAAATTAATCTATTTTTTTAAATATTTATATGATTTTGAATGCGTTTAACTGTCAAAAATGACAACGTCAAAGGAATGGATTATTTTTATAATGCACAACAGCGAAAAGGTTAAACACAATTACACATTTATAATGATCGATTATAGCTGCTTATCGCTAATGTCACAAAAATCATTACGCGTTTAATCGAGCACATAATTCCATTAATCCGTTATTTACGTGCAAATAATCAGCGTTTATATTCTATTAATCATTTAGAAAACGATTGTTATATATCATAGATGTACCCTTTTCTATTCAAAATGATTTTACGATTAATTTTATTCTTTTTTTCTATAATATATAAATCATTATTATGTTTTATTAAGTGAAAATGAGTGGATTTTTATCTGATTTACAAAGAACAATAAAAAAAAAATATTGAATGGCATCTCCGACTCAAATAAAGTTTACAACTTCTGAATCGACAACTTGAAGGTCTTCTTAATTTGGCAGTCCACCCTTTTATAAGTGGTGTATTTTTACGTATGTAAATATAATTGTTTGGCAAAACTGGACTTGCGACTGTAAGTAAATAGTTAACAACGATCGAATATATATATATATATATATATATATATATATATATATATATATATATATATATATATATATATATATATATATACCATATATATATATATATGAAAAAAAGACAAATAGAATTACGTGAAGTACGTTATTTTTTTATTGCATATAATTTTATCACAATAAACAAGGAATAATGGGTAAAAATATTTGTTTATTCAAAAGACAGCCTCCGTTTGAAGTCTGTTATCTTTCAGATCGCGTTAGATAAGCAACTATAATATTATTTTGTAAATGAAATGAATGAAAATGTTTCATGGCATTTCGGGTTGTCACTCCTGAAAGAAATAAATAAATGGAGTATAATAAGTTGATATATATATATATATATATATATATATATATATATATATATATATATATATATATATATATATTCATTTGGTACTGAAAGGTTCTCTGAATAGATTTGTAGCATAAT
The DNA here is from genome assembly GCA_024500535.1 of Leptonema lineaticorne. NCBI lineage: Eukaryota > Metazoa > Arthropoda > Insecta > Trichoptera > Hydropsychidae > Leptonema > Leptonema lineaticorne. Next base: position 7,025,430 of record JANIJI010000004.1, on the reverse strand, counting down.
AAAATATTACGATTCAGTAATATTTAAATATTGATCTATAAAATATTATTATGAGTATAAAAAGCGAATAAATATCCGTAATAAAACTAACTAAATGTAGTGGTTATTAATAAACAAGTTATATAGTTTATTATACGATATTTATAACTATAAAACGATAGAATGCTAAATTATTTTATGTGTTAAATAGTGATAAGTGTTAATTACACATATAGATGGCGTTGTTTCAAATTCAATTTATGTAGGCTGTTAAAACGATTAATTTACATAGAAAAATATATTAATAATTTTGTAAATTGATACTTTATACATCGAAGGGATTGCGAACGGTTCGAAGGTTACAGCTTGACATTCCCTGATCTAGAATTTATGCGGGAATGAAATTAATTACAGACGGTTTATTAGTTTTGTTTTTTTACCGACGACATACAGCAAAGTACGGTTATTAAATGTAATACGATATGAGAGTTTGTCGTTTAAAAAATAAATATGATAAAAACGTATATTTCAAAAATGATATATATATATATATATATATATATATATATATATATATCGGAAAAGCGTCATAAAACAGAAATGATGAAGTGTCCCTCCTTGGAAAATACGATGAAACTTGAATCCTCATTAGAAAATGTTATCTTTATATCGGTGACCTTACATGACCCAAGTTTATACGAGATTAAACATTCGAGCTTTTGATTCTTTCTTATGGATTATTTTAGTGTAATGTAAACGTAATCTCAAATTTATATTGGAGTGTTCAAAGGATATATGTGCAAATTTCGTACGTTTTTGATTTCCAATATGGCTATAATAAAACTTTAGTGCTGAAACAATATTGAGAATGTATACATTGAAGTGTTGATGTACACGTAAATATATATCTAAAGGTTGTAAAATATATTTTTGATAGATATATAAGAATAGCGGATGTTTTTAATAATTTTTAGTGATATTAGAAACGAATTGGTAATCTACGATGTTGATATCTAATATTAAACCACTTTTAAATTTAACATATTACGTATGAAAACAGAAAAAAATATTAAAAAAGTGCAGTTTTCCAGGATAATATTTCAAATTATTTATAAATTGATTCTAAAAGGATAATATCTGTAGAATTATCAATGATTCGTTTGTGACAATTTGTATTTAGATTTTGAAAATATATATGCATTATGTAATGGAATATGGAATTTTGATAAAGTTGATAAGTTTTATTGTGTTTTTTTATACATATAAAAAATACTTCACGAATTAGAAAAATAATGTAATAAAATTCATATAAAATTGTAGCAATTTTTGAAAAAAAAATAAAAATCAATGTTTAAAAAAATAATTAAAATATTGTTTTTTTATTAACAATATATATATATATATATATATATATATATATATATATATATATATATATATATATATTGATAAAAATATTAAGAATATTACTCGCATTTTTTTATTTCTAACGAGATATGAGTAATTATTTTTTTTAATTTATTATTTTTAATATATAATATGAATTATTTGCTATATAAACAATATTATTTTAAAGGAAAAATAAAAAAAAATTATATCCATAAATAATTAGTCAAAACATAGAAATTGCATGAGAAGTCAATGTGCCGGTTAACCGTACAACGATTAATTTAACCATGGTATATCGATGCAAATAAAAAATTAACATATTGAATCGTCATAGGAATCCAAGGTGTCACTGCAGACATACAAACGGTATAAATAAAGCCTTTCGATGTACATATTTAAAAAAATATTATCTACGGTATATTTCAATAGTTAAAATAACGCAAAAGTTTTCCGCGAATCGATGTTGAAAAATGGGCCACGTTTATATATATATATATATATATATATATATATATATATATATATATTTACATATTTGAAATATATACGATAACAAAAAAAATGTAAATATTATTCACGATAATTAAGTACCAAATGTTCATACAATGTTAATCGACTAATACATATGAAAATATTAAACGAATTATCGATGTTTTTAATGAGATTATTTGATTGTTTATTATCGACAACATATTATATATATATATATAAAGATGGAAATCTTGCGTTCCATATTACTTATTAAAGAGAGCATGAAATTGTTATGATTACATTAAACGAATATGATTATATTATTTTTTTTTTAATTCCATTGATATTTCAACGTCGACTATATAACGAATGACTCAAAGTGAAAGTCTGTAATGTTTGTATTATATTATAATGCAAAAAAATATATTTTATATGTAATAAAAATAATTATATTAAGAGAAATTAGAAATTTACGTACCTCCATTTTCTTGTTTCATTTTGATAATTTTATTAGTATTATATTTCCTCTTTCGTGGTTGCTGATATACTAAGGATCACAGTATTCAAACTATTTATTATATATTATTTCGTTGAGTCAACATATTTATATTGTATATTAATCTAATATATTTTTCAATTGAACCCCGAATTGAGCAAAAATATATAAATATGTTTATTTTATTTTTTTTTTCGAGACGCGACCGCTTCGTTTGATGCTTTGTTCGCGACTGATTCGAATGTTGCAGGTGGAATTCGCGAAGTGCCCTCGTGAAATTGGTCACAGTTAATGATGCCGAACTCGAAGATCTGGTTGTGGAACGTCGTCAAAGGGTTTTTGAAGCTCTTCTTCGCATGCCGATTGTTTTTGGTTTTTTTTTTTTTTTGGAAATCATTTTTATCATTTTGAAGAGAAAGAGTGAACGATTGCCATCCTTGAAAAACTTGTTTCTGAAGTTGTGGGTCGATTCAAGGAAAGAGATGTTTTATTTTTTTTATTTTTATTTGGCAACAAAAGATGAGAGCAAATTAAATTATCAATAGGGTATTTATATTTTTTTTTTGATATCATTAATTTTTATTCAAAATTTGATGAAATAGTATCGAAGACCTTTGTGGAAATCTAATAATGACAATATTTTAATATTAAACACTTAATAATTTAGATTTCATATTTAAAAAATAATATTATATATAGTGAAGGTAAATTTGATACTTTTATCGTTTCTTAAAAATATTGCGACTTCCATTATATATATATATATATATATATATATATATATATATATATATATATATATATATATATATATATATATATATATATATATATATATATATATATATATATATATATATATATATATATATATATATATATATATATATATATATATATATATATATATATATATATTAGAAATTGAACCTATGATATTTGCATAAAAAAATCTGAGATAAATATAATTTTAATATATGAAATAATTTTTATCCTTTATTTGGTATTTTTTTTTATATTTGACTAACAAATATAATTGACCTGTTTTTTTTACAAAAAATCATTTAAAAATTCTATACATTTATTTAAAAGTGTATTTTTTTTCCTCATGTCGTAATTCACATTTTTTCCTTTAGATTTTATCCAAAGATTTTTTATGTGAAAACATATATAGATAATTTTGTATGTTATCTAATTTATGTTTTTATTAATAAAAAAAATTGATTGTTATTTTTATTAGCATATGAAATCATAATTTTATCTATAGTAATAAAATAAAAATTTGGGATGTAAGTATATTTTTTTTAATATTTAGTAAATTTTAGTTTGACCCTCGAAAATTTGGTAATTTCTGGATTCCAGGAATGAATAATTGTGATTGATTATATATACTGTATATATTATTTAACAGAAAATAACTCTCATTACAGTGCTTTTATTTCTTAAATTTATTCATGTTATATCTATATGTAAGGTATACTTGAATTTTTTAATTATATTTTCGAATATGAACATGATTTATCAAAAATATAATGTATTTTTAGAATTGAAAAATGTACAATAATAATCTGAAAGTATAACAATTAATATTTAAAATAAAGGTTAAAATTTTAAACGATTATTTTTAACTGGAATTATATTTTGTATTCAGTGACATAAGAAATATAATTTAAAAAAAATGTCATATATTTGTTTCGCTTTTATAATAATTTATTAAAATAAATACATTGACCTCTTTTCAAATGTTATTATTTTATATATTATATTCTATTGAATATATATTTTTGATCACCTAATGAACTTTAATTTATCCCTGATGTTGTGTTAATATGTTGTAATTAAGGTTAACTTGTATCGATCTTGAGTAGGAAAACGATTATAACTTTTTCTATTTTATGGTTACTGAAACTTTTACTGAAAATAATTAGCAAAGCACTGGATATTACGTTTAATAAATAGCAAAATGACAAAGAATAAAAGAAATAATAATAAAATTACAAATTTTATATTTATTATTAAAACATATAATAGCGTTTGTAAAATTATATATTTTTAAAAATATGAGTTTTTTTTAATTTACAATTATTAATATTAAATAACGATAGTTGATATAAATTGTCATTAATGTCATGAAGCAGCTATTTTCAATTATTTTAGACTATGTAATGATTTTCGATAAATTTAAAGAATATCAACATGTAGAAATTATACATCGCAAAATAACCAATTAGAATTTAATAGGAAATATGAAAATTAAAATTTTCACGGAACATTAAAGCATTTTAAGAATTACCGTTCAAAGATATTATTTTAATTTTGCTAGAATTTTTCAATTACTCGAAAATTGTATAGATAACTATCAAATCATTTATTGTTAAATTTTATTATATTAATTAAATGATGATTATATAGCCGTTCATTTACGTTTAAAAAAAGTTATAATACTCGTAAGTATCATCAATATTTTTAATAGACGAGCTTTTATTATTTTATATTATAAATATTACTTCAATGAATGATTGATTGAAAGGCTCTGTTTTTAGAGAACATAAAAAAAATGGATGTCTTTAAAAAAAATTGCAATTTACTGCAAATGCAATATACAATATAAAGTCACGCGCATCATATAATAAGACGCAAGTGAAATATAACGTCTATATATATATATATATATATATATATATATATATATATATATATATATATATATATATATATATATATATATATTACAATGAAATTTATTTTAATATAGATAAAAAGAATTAAATATATATATATATATATGTGTGTGTGTGTGTGTGTGTGTGTGTGTGTGTGTGTGTGTGTGTGAAATTGTCATAAAAACGTATTTATTTATATTAATTGAAAAGTGATCGTAAAAAAGAAAAACGTATCGACCGTAATGTAACAGGAAACGTTTTAGAGAACGCGACCAGCGCACGTGAACAAAAAAACTAGTTAAAATTTAACCTTCGAATTCGAAAATTTTCTATCATAATAACCATGACTATCATCGTGTGTTTTCGTTTACCAGAAATCGACGATCGGATAAATAAAATAACGCCTCGGGTATTTATTTGATCTTTATTTGTAGGGCATAATGATTTTTAATTTTTACATACATACTATTGACTTGTGTAAATAATATAACCTTGTTTATATTATATTAAACGTTCGATTAGTGAAAGGATAGAAAGATTTGTTCTTTTTATATTTTTGTTTTCTGCTCTTCTGTCTGTTTATTATGGAACTGAAATAAATAATTTTAAAATAATAAAATGAAATGAATTTATTAGATTTTTCATATATTTTTTTTAATATAATGCTTTAATATTCTTCTATGAGCATATTAATCGTTTATTCAGAATTGGTTTTTCATTGGTAAGCTAATCAATAACAAAAAAAAAAGAAATTTATTATATATTCATATCACACTTTAACATGAATAATGTCATAACTGCAGTACGAAATTTGAATTCATAATCATATAATCTTGATTTTATAATTCAAAACAGAAATGGAATAATTTTAATACAAATTCAACTATTATCAAACTGTTTATATAAAATAGTTTGATGAAGATACAGTGCATCAGAGTAACGTTTCAAGTTTTCAATTATGAAAGTGGATTAATTATATAGAAAAGAGAAAATTCTAAATACTTTTTTTATGATCCATTTTAATTATGACCATAACACTTGTCGTTGCAATGATTAAATGTAGAAAAATGTTTGAAAAGAATTTAAAATATGTATTCAAACATACTACAAACGATTCACACTTCATGCATCATACTAAATACATGACAGTTATGATCTTTGCAAACTAGTTTTATTCGAAGTATGTTTGACCATTTTGTCATCATAGATTACGGTAAATGATAATATATAAGAGCAATTTATATAATAAAATTATACAATACCCATTTAAGCACCATTCACAAGTCTCTTTAATTCATATATGGTAAATTAATATTTAAGATATTGATAAATTTTGAAGAAATAAATTGAATCAAAAGTTCTTTTTTTTGTTTATTTTTTAATAGATTAGTAGGTATTCATCTCTAATTTAGCAGTTATATTATATTTTATTCCAGAATTTATATTTACAATATATACTATGTCAACATAACCTAACCTTATCTTATAATTATTACTATAAATTGAACTCTATTCGAAAATAGACAACTTAATCTTTAATTTGTATCATTTCCTATTTCCTTTAAGACTGATGATGCATCATATATATTTTAATGACTAATTTGTTTCTTTTATTAGTTATATTTATATTAATGTTTTTTTCTAATTACAAAATAATGTCAAAATTATTTATGACTAAATGCAATTTCAAGAATTACGTATTTAGGATGAATTTCGATGATGAATATTGATCATTATGTTTGATCATACGCTAATTGACAGAAAAATAAACTATTATTAGTTACCTCATTTAAATATGAAATTTATTTTAGTAGTGTTTTACTATTTTGAAGTAATTATTTTACTAATTAATATAATTGTATCAATGATCAAAAAAAAATATCGGTATTATGATTAATTACAGAAAAAAGCTAAAATTTAGATTAAAATTGTAAATAGTGTAATTCGTAATATAAAATATTAAATAATTTATGGGAATGTTGTATAATGATGGAAAAATATTCAAAATTACCAAGCATCGTCACGATGAAGTAAATTGTACCGAATTTATTACAGAACAATTGTGCGATTATATGGACGATTTTCTCATTTCCTGTCGAAGTTGGAAACGTTTGCTGTGTGACAATTGTATTGAAACCAAACTGCATAAAACTATTTAAATATAAATAATCTTTTTCATATCAGCGAATTTATACATTTTCTTACAATATAAACTAATTTTAACTCTTATACAAGAGAAAATCCGATATGTTTTATGATTTCATAGAATTAATATAGAAGACAGACATCTTGTATAAATAAAATCAATAATAAAACTGTAACTGTATATCGAATATCAGTGGTTCTATTTGTTCTTGAAATATTGTTTTTCACAATTTTCAGAAATTATTCACATCAATCAAACATGTATTAGATTATATATATTTGATTTTAATTGATATATTGCAAAACATTTGAAAAATTCTGTTTACAGCCGGTCATTGTTCGATTATACTGTGAAAAAAAAACCACTTAATTATGTTTATTCAAAATTTTATATAATTCCTTTATGGAAATACTTTGACATAAACGACGTACTTGATTTAATTTTGCATTGTTGACATAACCCATTCTTTAAATATTTGTTCTCAGTGACAATGTAGATAATACGATTGATGTAAACAGTGAAATATCAAAAAAAAAAAAAAAAAAAAAAAACAAACAACAACGATATGTAATTCTCACATGTTTTCATTGGTAATAAGTTCAATTATGTGAGTTAAAAAAAATTCAGGAAGCACCTTACTTTATTAATACATCATTGTTGTGTTTGTATATTTGTTCAGGCAGCTGAATCATCAGATCATTAACCAATTAGAATTCCAACAATATAATATTTCAACTGTCATAATTTTGATAAAAGACATTTTTTATTATTATTTACAGATATTGTTTATCAATAATGTAATAAAATAACAAACGACTACAAAATATAATATTTTAATAATATTTATATAGAAAAATGTTAAAAATATGAAATTATTGTGAAGAATTTGTCTTATATTGAAATAATAATATTTGATATTAGTATAGTTAAAAATACATAAAGTTATATAGTTCGATGAGGATCATAATTGATGAGCAGTTTTATATATTATAATAAGTTGTTATATTGATGAAAATATATTTATTACATTGGATAAAAAAAAAAGTTAAATTTCTAACTCCTATATTATGATTAGTTTAAATTGATTTTCATAATTTTAATTTTATCTCATATAGTCCTTCAGAAATTACAATGTGTAATAATAGTTTCAAAGTAATAATAAACAATATTATATGCCGCATTTGATATATAAACTGAAATAAATTAAGAAATAAAATTTTATCTTGAAATTCTTGAATTTTATTAATATTGTTTATGAAATATCTGAAAATATTTCATAGGGTAAATTTTAAGCATTAACTTTAAAATAAATATTTTATATTTAAAAGTGAGTATTAAATAGTATTAAGGTTTTATAAATGAAACATAATATATTTAATACATAATAAATAATATATGCGATATATATTTTTTACAAGTAGTTTACAGTATAAATCTTATTTTTCAAATTTTTATGAAAATAGTTATGGAATATCAGATGAATATTAAGGGAATCAATAAGAAATAATAGAAAACTCTAAATTATTTCCTTTTATTAAAGGTGATTTCGTCAAATTGTCGACACAGTGATATTTAAAATATCGCTTCTTAACGAGATAATATATCAATTGGTCAAAATGAAATGTTTATAAATTACTAAGGATACTGTGAGGTTATTGTACCTTATATTTGCTGAAATTACAAGATTGTCTCTGACCTCGTTTTAAATCTGTTTCGATGATGCTCAGAGTCATAACATAAAGTTTATAAAGTAATTTCATTTTCCTCAAAGATCGTTCGATGTTTCTGTTCAATTGCGTTTTATGTAAATTGCACTGAGATATTAAATAATAACAGGACATATAACGTTTTAATTATCAATTGCTATTTTAGTTTTTCAAGCAAAGGAAAATATAGAATATATAATAAAATAACATTTAATAATATATTTAGATTCATCAACATAGTATAGATATTATATAATATTAAAAAAGTAATTATTTAATTTATATAATTAGTGATTACTATGAAAATATCTGAAAATATATTTTTATACAACAGAAAACATATGTTCATTTTAATTATTAATAATATTCAATATTTTTTAACAAAGTAAGAACTTTAAAATTATTAAAAATATTGTAAGAGTATGAAGAAATAAAAGATTATTATTTACAATATATAAAGAAGAAGATATAAATTTACATTATATATGAATGTATTGCAAGTTTACCCTAAAAAAGTTTGTTAAGAAAAATATTATATTTTTTTATTTTTCATGATCTAGATTCATTATCTTGAAAATTTTCAGCTTCTTCTACGGTATCAGGTACATTTTTTCCATGAGTTTCTGGTAATAATATTATTAAAACAGCGGCGATTAAAGGCATAATACCAAAGATAGCCGATGGAATCCAATAATGAAAACTATCTAAACCGGCGACAAAAGGTGCTATCATAGATCCACATCGAGCCAAAACTGAACACAAACCCATTCCAGTATTTCTAAGTACTGTTGGAAATATTTCAGCTGCATACAGGTAAATTGTTGAGAAATTCATACTGCAACCCATGATACCGACAAGTGCGAATCCTACTATTGTCATTTTATAATTTTCTGGTATAAATGCAATGGTAAGAAGCGGTACACCGGATAATATATACGCTCCGATCAAGGTTTTCTTTCTACCAAACCAATTATTTAAAAATATTGCAAATACTACGCCTGGTATTTGTATTAGAGCTGATGTGAGTACATTGATAAAAATATTACCAAATAATTGTCCAATATATTGAGATACACCAAAGAAACAGATTCCAGATGATAACCATGCAAAACATAGAAATATAGTTCTACGACGGATATTAGGCGTTCTGAATAAACTGAACATGTTTTCCTTTGGTGCAACGACTATTTTCTGTTGATAGTCATTTATTATTTTCTCCACATTTTCATCTTGTAATTTATTCCTTAAATAAATAAAAAATTGTTATATTATTAAGCATATTTTTTTTATATTAAAAATATATTATGATCGTTCAAAGTTCTATTATTTGTAATTTTTGTACATACAACTAAGTAGTATATATTATAATAAGTAATGTACAAGTGTTATATTGAAAATGCATTCAATTATTACGTTTTAGCTCCTTTTTTCAAAATATTAATAGCTTTTGATGTTTTTCCCATAGTTATTAACCATCTTGGAGATTCAGGAACTAGCCAAAAATAAGATATCAATATAATTGTTGGAGCAGAGATCCACATTTGAAATTTACTCCATGAATCTTGAGTTAAATATGCTATTCCTACCATAACAGCTTGACCAATATTAATAGGAATCTGTAACAAGAAATAAAATAATTATACTATACACACTGGTACAGGTCAATTTATCAATAGATGTATTTTATCGAGAAAAATACCTGAAATATCATGCTGAATAATTGTCTATATTTGATTCCAACCATTTCTGTAGTTATAACGAATCCAGTGATCATAGATCCACCACAAAATATTGCTAAAATAAATCGAACAAATGTAAAAGAATACCAATCCCAAGCAAACGAAGCTAATACTCCTGTAACTGTTTGAACTATAACAGCTAATATTAGAGGTCTTCTTCGGCCATAACTAGAAATATTAATAGATAACAATTAATTTCAATGTCAATATTTTAATAATTTCAACGAAATATGAATGAACAATTACCGGTCAGAAATGACACCGAATAATATATTTCCAAGCAAAACACCAAACATAAAAATCGTCTGAGTCATATTTTTCATCCATTCTCTCTCGCAAATAAGATTCCATTCAATGACGATGGTATTATTAAAAATTGGCGAATGAAATTCGTAAATAGTACAATTGCTGAAACATTGTTTTTCTTCTCCATTTGGATTTGTGCATTGAAAACTAACTGGCGGTGCTAAGAATATGATACCGAGCATGTGAAAAATCAACGGTAATTTTAAAAGTCCCAAAGCTGAACAGATAATTATTTGCCATCTTCCCATTTGACCCACGGTGGCATCCAGAGGGTCCAATATTTTACATTTATCATTTGACTTTGATGTGTTGTTATCATCATTGACCTCATCTGAAATCGACATTGAACAAAAAAATAAATTTAATTAAAAAATGTGATATATCATATATGATTTATTGTAATTTTTCATTTAAAGAGCATTGGTAACTTTTTAACAGAACTATCAAATAATTTAAAAGTAGAAATTAAAATCCAAATTTTATTATTAATATATATATATATATATAAATAAATATATATATATATATATATATATATAAATAAATATATATATATATATATATATATATATAAATAAATATATATATATATATATATATATATATAAATAAATATATATATATATATATATAAATAAATATATATATATATATATATATAAATAAATATATATATATATATATATAAATAAATATATATATATATATTGTGATATTTTTACTTTCTGGTTTTTCTAATGATGTAAGGTTGCCAAAATTAGACATTGTAAATTTAATTTTCGAAAATCACTATTATCAATTTTTTTGTTGTCTGTTTTAATTGCCGTCACTTATTATATTAGTAAAATATTCTATAAACTTGATTATTTTATACTATAGACGTTTATTAAGATAATACGTCAACACGATGGAGTTTCCCATGTTTACTAACATTTTCAACTTATATTTTGTTATTAAGACTACTATACAGTGGGTTAACGCTTACTTGGCAGATATTGTTTCAAATATTTTAGTTAAAAAAATTGTATAATTAAATTGATACAATAATAAATATTTTTACAGAACAGTTCAATTATTTATGTTAGAATAATTAAATATGTATTTTTTAATATTTCTATTAATTATAGTTTTTGAGGTATTATAATATAAATTTATTACAAAAATGAATTTTATTATATTATTAATTATAAGGAAAATGAATTTTGCTTCAGTATAATAAATGTAAATTTATGTCTACAAATAGAATAATTATTTTCCCACTCTGTTAATTTGATAAAATTCAAAATTTAATAGATGTGTTTTTAAATTCGTCGAGAAAAAAACAAGCACGATGCGTGTCAATAAAAACACGATCTTAAATTTAAAAAAAAAAATAGTAAAATCAGAACAATTTTTAGGCTTTATTTTTTTTTGCATTCAAAAGTTATGCTTGAATAACTAACTAAAACGATTGAAATATTGTAAAATTTAGTGAAACTGTCATCAGAATTAATGCCAATAAATTTCCTTGATCTAAATAGTTGAACTTTGAAATCTATGTAATGTATATAATATACTGTAATAGGGTGAAGACAAATTTTCTTTATATATATATATAAATACATATGTGTGAGTTTGTGTGCATTCTATAGTTTAATATAAAATTATAGATGAAAATGATGTTTCAGGTAAATATTGTTATATATATATATATATATATATATATAGAATTTAGGAAATTTGGAAAAATGATATGAAATGAAATGAAAATATTGAATTTTAATAAATTTATTTAAAATTATAGCACAATATTTTTAATATTGTTTTTCTAGTCAATAGAAGAATTTTATATAAATTAATGTGAGTATTCATAATTTGCAAGAAGGCCATGGAGTATACTTGATGAATAAGAAAAAAACTCAAGATTTAGATTTATTCGTTCCAAATATCTCAGCTTCTTCTAAAGTATCAGGAATGAGTTTTTCGTGAGTTTCTGGCAAATATATCATTAGAATAGCAGCTATTAAAGGAATTCCACCAAAAATTACAGGTGGTATCCAATATTCATATTCATTCAAACTGGTTACAAAAGGAGCTATCATAGATCCGCATCGTGCCAAAACCGAACATAGACCCATTCCAGTGTTTCTTAGAATCGTTGGAAATATTTCAGCTGAAAATAAGTAAATTGTAGGGAAATTCATACTGCATCCCATAATACCTATCAATGAAAGTATTACTATTGTAATTTTCCATGTTTCCGGTATAAATGCTAAGGAAACAAGTGGCAATCCAGATACGAAATATGCTAGAATTAAAGTTTTCTTTCTACCATACCTATCATTCAAAAATATGACGAATATGATACCTGGTAGTTGAATGAGTGCTGATATTAATACATTGATGAAAATGTTACCAAATAACTGCCCAATGTATTGAGACACACCAAAGAAACATATTCCACATGCTAACCAGCCAAAACAAAGTAATATAGTTCTACAACGTATATTTGGAGTTTTAAATAAATCTAATATGTTTTGTTTTGGAGTGTCCAATACTTCGCATTGATATACTATTATTTTGTCTCGTAATTCTTCAGTTGATAAATTGTTCCTAAAACATAGGCGTTGATTTTAATATCTTGATTAGAATAAAGTCGATTGGGAAAAATTAACATGTAATCAAATTTAGTAAAAGCTGCATGCATATGTGTGTATGTTTTTTAATTAATATGAGATGTAATGAATGATAATAATGAAAATATGATTACATCCTAGCTCCCTTTTTTAAAATATCTACAGCTTTGGAAATTTTTCCTACTGTTAACAACCATCTTGGAGATTCTGGAATCAACCAAAAATAAAATATCAGCAATAAAGTTGGAGCAGACAGCCAAAATTGAAAGTCACTCCAAGAATTACGGGTCAAATATGCAATCCCAACCATAATCGCATGACCAATGTTGAAAGGAATCTATAATAAGACTATATTATAGTTATTGCTAATGAATAGACTTATGATGAGTGGTTTATAACGAACCTGAAATATCATGCTGAATAATTGTCTGTGTTTAACTCCAACAATTTCCATTGATAAAACAAAACCAATAATAATTGTTCCTCCGCAGAAAATAGCTTGTATAAATCGAATGATAGTGAAAGAATACCAATCCCAAGTATAAGCAGATAATAGCCCAGTAAGTCCCTGAACTGCAATAGCAATCATCAGTGGAATCTTTCTCCCATATCTAAAATATAGAATACTTTTTCTTATAAGTTTTTTACTAAATCAAAAAAAAATATTTAAATTTTACTGAAAATCCGTTTTCTTTAATGTTAATCTTTTTTCAAGCATATTTTAATGTTTTTTTTTATAGAAAAAGATTTGGATACTGTTTTCTACAAACTAACGTAATAACATACATGCAACTTCCCACTATATAATATATATTTTTTGTCAACTTTGTATTACTTATGTATGCCTCCTTTTTTAAAATTATAACCCAATCAATAGACAAAAACCTGAAGGTAGGGTGATTAAAATTTATTTAAAACTTAAAATTATTTAAAATACCGGTCAGCTATAGATCCAAAGAGTATATTTCCAATAAGTATTCCAAACATAAATATTGTTTGTGTCATGTCTTTCATCCATTCTCTACTGCAAACGAGATCCCATTCCATAATAATGCTGTTATTGAAAATTGTTGAATCATATCCATATTTAGTACAGTTCTCTAAACATCGATTTTCTTCCCCAAATGGATTTAAACATGTAAAATTAACTGGAGGTGCCAAAAAAATTATACCAAGTTGATTAAAAGCTATTGGAATATTTAAAATTGCAGCAGATAAACAAATCATTATTTGCCATCTTCCAATACTTCCCACCGTGGCATCTAATGGATCTAATGATTTGTTAATGTTTATTGATTTCTCTGATGAGTTATAACTAGTTTCAACTTCATCTAAAATTTATATATATATAACTTCTTTAAATATAAATGTCATGTGTTATATAAATTCAAATTTAATATAATAATATTACAGCATGTTAATTATATTATATTTATTAAAATTTTATGCATTTTATACTTTTTAAATTTTATTATTATGCATTCAAATAAAAGAAAAAAAATTAAATTGTTTAAAAATAATGTTTGTGTATTATTTATAATTTTGACTTACGTTTTGGTCATGCTCTATTTTAAAGCTATTATGGTTAGTGTTTTGACGTACGTCGAGTATAGCGCGTGGTCATTTGAGGTTAAGTTTGGATGCCACTATATTCAAGATGCCTGTTATTCAACGTATAAGGTATTATACTGATTTTTTTTATAATTAACAAACGGAAAATGTAATTTTTATAATTTAATCACGATAACAATATTAAATATAATAAATATACTATTTCATATAAAATTTTCTAAAATTATACATTTATCTATATTTTTTAATTGAATTTTTAGAAAAGCCTCCACTCGGAAAGGTAAAAGGGCGTTATTAGCTTTAGAACCGAAAGTAGTCGAAGATGCTAAACAATGTTTCTTAATGCAAGGAAGAAAGAGTTCAGAAACGACTAGGGGTTTTTTAAAAGATTTGTATATTTTAAAAAAACCCAATGTTGTAATGTTTAGGAGAAAAAATGATATCACTCCATTTGAAGATGCGACGTTATTGGAAAAGTATTTTGTTATTTTAATTTATTGTATGAAAATATATTTTTCAATTTTTTTTAAAAAAATTGGAATATTTCTAGATTTTCTAAAACGAAAAATGCTCCTCTTTTTGTTGTGGTTTCACACAGTAAAAAACGACCACATAATGTAATCCTTGGCAGAACTTTTGATTTTACATTATTAGATATGATCGAACTTGGTGTCGATAATTATAAAAAAATCGAGGATTTTAAAGTTGATAAAATTTCAGCATTAATAAAACCTTGTTTAGTGTTTAATGGACCTGCCTGGGATCAAAGTGAAGATCTCATAAGATTGAAGTCAGTTTTAATAGATATGTTTCAATGGGAAAAAGTATGTACATGTACTTTAAATTTTACAAATTTATATTGAATTGTATTGTTTCTAATTAATTGTTTTTTTATAGGCAAAAGTAATAAGATTACAAGGATTAGAGCATGTTTTAAGTTTTACTGCTACACAGGATTCAAAAATATTTTTAAGATCATACAAAACATTATTAAAAAAAAGTGGTGAAATTACCCCCAGAGTAGAATTAGAAGAAATTGGTATGTTAATTCAAATAATTTATGAAATATATTTATATTAATTGGGTATTTGTTAAATATTAATAATTTTTACTCTGAATAGGTCCATCGATTGATTTTACCTTAAGGCGTACGAAATTAGCTTCTACAGATTTAATGAACCAAGCTTGTCGTAAGCCTAAAGAAGTTAGACATGTCAGAAAGAAGAATATTTCTAGAGATGCTCTTGGTACAAAACATGGTCGTATACATATGGGTAAACAGAATATAGGTAAATTGCAGACTAGAAAGATGAAAGGTCTTAAGAAAACACCAGAAGAGAAGAAAAAAATCAGAACAGAAAAGAAAATTGCGACTAAAGCAGCTGCTGCTAAAGCAACAGAATCATAATTTTTGATGATATTTCATTAAATGTAACATTCTTTTAAGGTAAATTGTATTTTTTTTTAATATTATTATTAAATATATAATATTTCTATGATGAGTTTATTTTCATTTTTTCATCTATCGACTTCACATTAAGAGTGACATGAAATTATATTAATTATTAATTTTCTACAAATTATTTTGTATTAGTATTTGTACTTTTAATGTGATTGAAATTTTATATGTGAGATTAGAATAATGATTAAGATACATAATTAAATATATTATTATATTGGATGAAATTTTTCGAGATTATGATTCGATTCTTTGACCTTTTAGAACTTCAAATATTTATGAACTTCATTGCAGTAGTATTTTTTTTCAAAATTAAATACATAGGACGTGTTAAACGCATATTTTGTGGAATGTTTTCATTCTTTTCATGTTATTATTCATAGCATGTTATTTTTTTTTATGCGTAAATATCTTTCTGTTACATTTTAATTGCTTTAACGTCTTCAAGTTAAATGTCAGCAATAAATAAGATAAGACATCAGAATTCATGTCAGCTATTGACACTGCATATTTCCAGAAGGGCGTTGTTTATCAGTATGAAAATTTATTTTGGAATGTTTTGTTGTGGAATAACGATTGAAAATATATGTTAAGTATGGATCTCTTTTTTTGGAATATTCGTATTTTTTATAGAACTAGTGATGAAAAATTGATGATTTTTCATTCATAATGTGAACTTTTTTGTTTGTGATTTAGTTATATAAATATTACAATATTTATTAAAGTCAATGCAATGAAATTTAAAACTTTTTTTTATATTTATGGTGTTGATTCATTTTCATGAGTTTAAAATATTAAATTTTATTGTCTAAAAAATTTTTATATATTTATTTCTATTGAAAGATATGAAAGATGTTTTTTGTTGATAATTTGCATAAAATTTCAGATTTCGAATCTAGAGTTTTTGAACATTTTTTCTGCTAAAATATGATTAAAATGCTATAAATAAATATGAATATTTATTTACAAAACATTATGATGTAATAAAAAAGTATTTTTATTTAAATAGTTTAATTTAACATATGGATATAATTTATGAGAGAAAAATACTTAACATATAAATCATATATGAAAAATAGTATGCTTTACACATGTGAATTATAAAATAGAATATTTGTAAAATAATTTGCTGTTAAAAAATATATATTTTCGTATATATTTTTTTATAAAATTTTTAAGAAAAAAAAAATGTTTCTTTCAACTTGAATGAATATTTCTTTTACCGTAAGACTATGATTCTTTATATGGTTTCTTTTGAATTTTTAAACAGTAAATAGAAGGAGAGAAAGAATCGAAAGTCATACTCGTGTCAGAATTCATGACATTTTCTTAACTAAACCAAAGAGAGTTTTGCATGTTTAGTGTGTTTACATTCTGTTGGCTTTGAATCCAAAACACATGTAAGAGTAAAATTGTGTCTTAAGCGATTTTGAAATGGTATATTAATATTTTATGTAAATTGATATTTCTTTATATCTAATATATAATATTGTGCCCCCCATTTGAAAACCATATAATGTTGTATTTCAGCGTTACTTAATCTTTTTGATAAGTGGAATCCTTTTTAGTGGTCATTTTTATTGTGGAATCCCTGTGGAGTACATTGTCTTCATGTTTTTTAATATAATATAAAATATATAATAACGGTGACTTGTTATTTTAGTATTAAAAAAAACTAAAATAATTTGTGATAAAAACACTTAACTATAGAGAATTAAATTTTTTTTTTTTTTTGATAAAAAAAATATTAATAATTTATGTGTTATTATTGGCAGTATTTTATAATATAAAATACTGAAAATACTGCAAAAGGGAAATTAATTGGGCACTAATTGGCATCTCTAGTAAGCGTTTTTAATGACGTTTAAACACGTTAAATGCCAAATGATAAATAAAAAATATTGAATAATTCTTGGAACGAATTTGTTTATAAATAGCACGCTTTTGATAACGTAATAAAACTATGTTTATGCAACTGTTTAGATTTTTAAACTTTTTTTTTCCTATATACGTGTTTCAACATAAAGCGTCTGGTGATTATTTACGATCTTCAAACACATGTAATCATTTATTATGTGTATTTTTTTTTTTACAAGGAATACTAACAATGTGCGAATGAAGATGTGGCAATTTCCCACAACCTATTTTGATATAGTTCATTAAAAATTTGGATCATAATAAGATATTTTCGCCGTCGTCATTCAGTCTGATACATCTGTCATGAAAAGGAATGCTTTGAAATTGTTTTACATGATAAATTTGAACTTTAATCCAATTGAATAATTTTATTTTTGCATGTAAATCCCCCAGAAATATATATTATATATGTGATTCAGTTGTGAAATAATGAATTAAGTTTACGTTTTCATATGTGAATCGTGAATCATGTATTTGATTCGTGATACATATTTTTTTAATTTAGAAAAATATATAATTCAAATCAGAAATATAATAATATTCTTCAAAGTTTTCAGTATAACGAGCTTGGAAATTTATAGAATTTAAAATCAAAATAAGATATACTAAAATACAATTTGAAGTATTTTTTTTTTTCAGAATTATTCTTCTGAAAATTGAATTGACAATTGAAAATAATCGAATAATACTTTGTTGTATATCAGTATGAGGATATACTTTAATTATTTTCTTTTTGAAAAATATTGCCTCATTATAAGTAAATTTTCATTTAACCTTATCGCCGCCATTTTATATTTGGAATCTAAAATAAAATCCGTGAAACTTCATACCGGCATTTAAAAAAAAAATCAAGACGCCGAAAGATTTATAAGCTTTGATGACACTTGAACAATAAATCGTGAAAAACGAAAACATCGACGGAAGAAAAAAAAATTTTCCACATGCTCGGGATCAATCAGTGCTTTCAATTTGTATTCTTTGTTCTCTTTGTTTTCATCTTACATATTTGTCTTAAGCACGTTTCGGATTCGGATAAATTAGACGATCAATCAACGTCCGTTAAATAATAATAAAAAAATAAGAAAAACGGGGTTACCGGTTAAATAATTTATTTCGAAATCGATTTTAATATTTTTTCTCGATTTTTATGATTTATTCGCGTATAAAAAGATCTTTTTTATATATTTATATATATATATATTTTTTTTTTCTTCTGATAAATGTTAGACGAGTTTATCTGAATGTGTATCTGTCATTAAATTACCGATAGAGGAAATGCAATTCGTCATTAATAACAATTTACACTCTTGATTTACCGTTCTAGACGTTCGTTTAGTGTTAATAATTTTTAATTGAATTAAATCATTAATTCTTGTGTATAAAAATAGAACGATGAGTTAGTTAATGTTATTGAAATTAAAAGAAAATTAGATTTTTTTTATTAAAATAACTTTGAAAACAAAATGGTGTCGTTTCGCTTTTTATTTATAATTTACTATAAAAAAATGTTTTTTTTTTAAAAAATCAATTTAAAGACAAATAAGAGTGTTTAAAATTGATAAATATTTGGAAAATGGCGATCGAATGTCTTTATAAGGCGGAAAAAAGGAAAACTACTCGAAATCAACAAAGCGTATAGTCAATTTGTCACGATTTTTAACGTTAAGGTTACGATTTATTTTTTATTAATCAATTATTAACATAATCGATTTAACATAAATATTATTTTACACGATATTATTTTTTATACATTACTATTATTGTGAATTTCTATATATAAAAAAAAAATATTTATATTATCGAGAATTGTTAAACGCGTATGAAATCAAATGTTGTCAATTAAGAAATAATAGTAATTTATATAAAAAAAAACAACTATAAAGTTTTTGATTTACACGGCTTATAAATAAAAATTAAATACGACACGGTTTTATTCTGTCTGAAACTGATTATTCTTTGTCTCCGATTAATCTGACTATAAATTAATGTGACAAGTTGAGAAATTCTTGGAGTTTTGTCGATGACTAAAAAAGACGACAGACAAAATAATGGATACCGAAAATAATTAATTTCGATTTCTAAATAATCTTATAAATAAAAATTTTCCTTATAATTAATTCATTATATTATTGCTAGAAACGTGTTGAAGATAAATGGTAACTGAAAATGGAAAGAAAAATCGGATTTTTTTTTTAAACTTTACTAAAATTAATAAAAATATTTCGCGATTTTTATGATTAATATTAAAATAAGACTTTTCTATATAAATTTTAAAAACCGCTTATTAAAACTATTATAATGTATGGAATTCTATGAAAAATGTTTCGAACGTGATCGATTCAGATTGTAGACGTGATAAAACTATCAAGGATTTTTATTTTAAACATTTTTATCATATAATAAAACAAGGATAATCGTGTATCATTTTAATAAAAAAAATAAATAAATATAAATATCATATCAAATAAAATTATTCTCAAATTATAGAAAAATAAAGGATAATTACAAAAAATCAAAAAATATTTTCACTCGTTTTAATTTCTAAAACTTAAAAAAAATATTTTTTTTAACATTAATCTCGTTTTTCCTTGATTATTAACAAGGATATATTCATTTTAAATCGTGTTGAATTCGTCCTTTTTTTTGTCGATTTCTTATTTTTCATTTTTATTATTTTTCTTAGAATTTCTCATATTTTAATTTTATAATAAAACACCGATATCTTTTCGAAAAATAATAATTTGGAAAATTCGTTCAAATATATTATTTATTTCATCGATAGAAAAATTTATATTTTATAAAAAGTTTAATTCCATGATTTCGCGTTCATTTTCGCCATTTTAAAGTATTGTTATACAATATTCACTATATGTTTTAAGTTGTCAGTTATCAGTAGTCAGCAATTGTTAATGTGTTAAATTTATATACACATTATATAATATAATATTATAGACAAGGGATAGTTAAGAGGTCAATTGTGAAGCAAAATCCGGTCGATCACGATGTAATTTTTCATCACATATATTTTATATTTATATTTTTAACTAATTTTTTTATATATAATATGTATATGAAAAATCTTATTTTTTTTAAGTTGACCTAATTTACAAAAGTCACGTATTATAAATACTATTTTAATTCAGAAAAAAAAATTTTTTTTTTTTGAATTGGATATTCATATGAAATTAACGATGATATTAAATTGAGATTGAAAAGTCATTTCCATATATTTTTCCGAGAAAATGAATAAGGAAACAAAACGAGAGCTTTCTCTGTTATTTTTCTACAAACGCGAAAATATTCGATTATATCATTTAAATACTATGTAAAAATTATTATATAATTATTGAAAAAAAAGTGTGATTATGAATAATGTCATTTAAGAATCCGGTAGTCGTTTGGTTGACGACGACTAATACTCGAATGGAGAATCATCGAGTGTTTTCCTATTGAAAAATTTATACAGCGTCATAGTCATTAACACGGGCATCGTCAATATCATCATCGTCGTAGTGGCCAACTTTGTCGTCACACGTTATTCAAAAATATGTTAATACATGTAAATGCTTAATATAACCAAATTTACTTAACGTACGCGAAACACGCGCTCGAACACGTACACGGGTCGACTTCTTTGAACCTTCATATTATATTATATATATATAAAAAAAAAAAAGACAGAATCAATAGAATTGTTTGTATACGTCAAATTGAAAAGGATTTGAAAGATTATGGTATGATTCAATCAATCAATAGAGTTTATTCTCTTTGAGAAACGAGGACAACGACTGAGAGCAAAATCGAGTCGACAGCTCCTCGGCTCAATTGACATTTGAAGGATTTGATTTGACGCGATGCCGTCGACGAATAATAATAATTCGCAGTTTTTCAAAGCGACATCATTTCATAAGATATTTGAGAACGTGCGCGTGTTTACTATATAGTAAATAAATAAATAAATAAATATATATATATATATATATATATATATATATATATATATATATATATATATATATATAACAGAAAAGCTTTTACTTGCAGGTTAAACAAAGAACTACGTAATGTTAAAAATTTACATATGTGACGTAAAATAACATTAGTGTACTATGAAGACAAAAAAAAACTATAATTATATGCATTTTTTTAATATTCCGCCTAATATTAATAAGTATATGTTTTGTTGTTCAAAAGTAAAATTATTACTATATACAATAAAATAGTACTAATTATATTCAACATTGATATTCTTCAATATAATCTTTAAATATATGTAATTTATATATATATATATATATATATATATATATATATATATATCGAAATGAAATTGGACATGGTTTTGTGACGTGCGAAACAGCCTTGTTTTAACGTGAGATATCTCATTTTTTTTTACGGCAACACAAGATGTCCGCCTCGAAAAAAGAAACTGGTTCTAAAAATTTTCGAACTTAAAAATTTCATAATCCGAATACAATTAGACAATAATTGGTGGGTCGTTGTTGTAATGTTCAATAGTAAAAATGTTGTCGGCGTTTGTCTAGTTTTGCGGTCAATATAATAATGGTTTCAAATGCCGGTTTTAATACGAATTTATATTTGGGTTGATTAACCGTTGTTAATATATATAATAGTCGTGGGTTTATTATCGATTATTTATAATAGATAATATTGTGTGTTTATTGTTTTTATATATTTATATAATCATATTTATTAGAATTTTATATTTTTGGTATCATTTTTTCAAATTTTTAGTATCCTTTATATTGATGAAGTATTACTGTAATTTTGCTTTTTTTATGATATTAGATTTTTTCATATGATTATTAAAAATAAATCGATTCTAAGTTTTAATCTATATAATAAATTATGAATTTTCTTGAAAATAGTATTATTTTAATATTTATTTATTGTATTGCTTATTGATAATTTTACGCTACAAATAGCATATTATTCATAAAAAATAAAATAATTTTAATTGTTTTGATATTCGAAATAATTTTGTGGTAACGTACATGTTCGATTACTTACTCTTCGTTAATATATTATGAAAAATATAAGTTGAAAAATACTTATCTAAATTTATAAGGGTTGTTGTAATATTAAAAAATATTATACATTGTAATAAATTAATAATCTAAATATAAAAATTCACGTTTTCATCTCTTTAATTTATTAGTGTCATTGATAATTTATTTTATATATTATTAACAAATCATATAAAAAACGATAGAGTTTCTCAATTATTTTCAAGGATTTTTTTCAAAAAAAAAAAAAATATATATATATATATATATATATATATATATATAAACATCGTTCATTTTAATTATATTTATTTTTTTACCATGTTTCTGTGACGAAATAAAGGCGGTTTTTACAAAAATAAAAAAAAATTATGTATCACAATTTTCTATGATCTGAAACTTAAGGTTATCGAAAGTCGTAATACTATAAAAGTAATTAATGTTACTTACTTAAATTAGATCGGCACACGAATTAAAAACTTTTAAATCAAATCGTATTATCTTTTCGTTTGTATTTGCCGCTTCGGCGTAAAGCTGGCCGTTCACCGTTTTTAAAATAAATAATATACATATTTTGTATTATTTTCTTTTCCATATATAAATTGCTGTTGTTAAAAACCACTTATTTATAAGTGTAAAACGAGTAAATTTTATATTTATTTATTTTTTTTTTGTAAAGGGTGTAAAACACGTTCAGTGCGCAACGTTTAAATTTTTATTATTATAGTAAAATATTTATTTAAAAAAATATATTTTTTCAGCTTTGTGTTTTCGTGTATAGAATAAATCATAAAATTAACAGAAAGTGAAAAAAAAAACACCAAACTATAATAAATTGCATGTCGTTAATATTTCACATGTTCTATTTTATAAAAATATACGATAACAATTTTAGATTATATATAACGAAAATGAGAATGTTTGCCAAAAATTTGTATATTTTATATGTTGTCTATGAAAAATATTTATATTCCATTAATTAATTTTGAAAATAAATAAAGACTCATCCAGTCAGGAAGAAAATATGAATCGTATAATATATAATATATATTTATAAAAATAATAAATTTTATTATTTGTTTTTAATATAAGCGATCTAAATCCCGCTTTATTGCATTTAAATATATAATATAATAATAATATTGTTTTGTCGGTGAATTTGAAAACATGTTCATTGCGTAGTTCTAATATAATTTATATTGAATAATTAAATCGTAATGATTTAAATTGATTACAAAATTACAAACTATCGTACGCAGACGTATATTTGTTTATATATATATATATATATATATATATATATATATATATATATATATATATATATATATATATATTTCGCTTAGAAGATAAATTTAAAACCTAATTATAGTGTCGTCAATTTATTTATCATTTTTCTATTTGTATATGAAAAAACGTGATGTTGAAATTTTACATAAACACCAAGTCTAAAATATTAAATTAATTTTTATGATTTTATTTATAATGTGGAAAAAGATATATAATTATATATATATTATTATAAAAAAAGGAAATTCTTGTTTGAATGTGAGTAGAAAAATTCCATACAACTGATAGATATTTTTTTTTATTTTATATTTTTATGATTTTTAAATATTGGAAAATTAAATTATATATATTCTTTTAAAAATGCATTTAATTTATCAATGCAACATATATTATTAATAGAACTGCAAATTCACTCATCAGATTATTATTTTTAGATTAGATAATTTTATGATATCTATTTAGATAAAAAGATTATAATATCAAAATTTACAAATTATTTTTAATTTCTATAAAATCCTTAAATCAGACAAAATTTTAAATTTACTACATATTAATCTAAAACGTCGATTATATATATATATATATAATTTTCGATAAAAAAATCTAATGATATATCGTTTTACATTATTCATATCGAATGTATGTAATATTTATTTTAAAATGGAATAAAATTAATTTCAAATCGTAATTTATAAATTGACTAAGATAAATTACTATTAATCAATAGTAAAAATGCGATTAATGTTAAAATAAATTTGAGATTGGTTATTACGCAAACTTTTACCGAGTTAATTTAAGTTTTGCTTCATTTTCCATGTCGAATTATGAAACCTCAAAATATACATTAAATATATTAATTAAAGATTCTAATAATAATAATAATAATAATGAAAATCTTTTTCATCAATTTCAATAATTTAATATTTTTTTTACTTGATGTATATTATTTTAAAATTTAAGACATTTTTTTTTATATGCTTAATATAAATTATATTATAAAATATATATTCGAAATACAAAATCATAATATACTTTATTGATGAAACTGCATATTATTAACATCGCTGATTTAATATTAACTTTTAATTTTATTTCAAATTTTACATTATTATTGTATGGAGAATGGTTTCTTTACTTTTGTTCAGGTTTAAGCTCGAGATTTTAAAAATATATATTATTATTGGATTTCAATATTATTTATATAAAATTTTAGATTTTTTATACATCATGATTAAAAAATTATTAATAAACAATATGAAAGAAAATAATAAAAAAAAATTGAAAATTTGACTACGACTCAATATATATATATATATATATATATTTATATAAAGTTCTACGACCGGATAATCGAAGAACCGAACGCTGAAAAACTCGTCATCGCGATCCTTATTAGACATTGACAGCAACAAATCGTCAATGTTTCATTATTATCATCGTGTACCGTCACTGATCTTTGTTTATAGGCGTGGGGTGGAGGGGAGGAAATTTTTACGGTTGATTTCTGGTTTCGTTTTCTGAACGTGAACTCAGTGACGCCAGGGATACCGACGAGCGCGGGTTTCCCCATATAATGTATCGCTTTTCACGCGAAAATATAAATTTACGCAGTTTTCGAATAGTGTCGGAAAAATTATAATTATTATTTTTAACGATTTTTCTATAGTATTTATTTGTCAAAAAATAAAAATAAACGATCGATATTCATTAATAATGTAGCTTTTTCAACGATCGCAAAACAGGTGCTTGAAAATTTATTTTTGGCGCGCAAATTTATTATTATTTTTTTAAATATATATAGTATGTAAAAAAATATCGAAACATTCGAAAAAAAAACAATATAAAATTTCCATTTTATATATTAATAATTTTTCAGCGATGTTTTAACATCATTCATACTTTCTTCAGAATAAAATATTTTAATACATTCAAAAATTAAATATCTGAAATATATTATAATTATATATTATATTAAAAAAAATAGATAATTATTATAAAGACTATTATTTCGTAATATACTGACGAATGTGTAATAATTCGCGAATCGTTATCACTGAAACGTGTGGGTGTAAGTTTGTTTATCTGTACGCGAGTAACGCTATCAATCCGCGGTATAAATACGAATGATTCGGTTATTTTTAATTTGCACACGTCGAATTTTTTAAATCGATTTTAGTGTCTGTTTGTGCGTGTGTAACGCTATCGATGAAATATTCTATTATTGTTACATGTTTTAAAATTATTATTAATACTATTTATAACTTCTACGCTGAAAAATATTATTTTTCAGCGTAGAAGTTATAAAGTGTGTTCAAAAACACTCAAAATTTCAGTTGTGTTTGATGTTGATTTTGAATTTCGATTCACTTTGAAAGCATAATGTAAAAGTAAACGGTGTAAAAAAAAAACACGTTTTCATGACATTTTGGAAATTTTCATTTCTCAAACATTCCGCTAATTTACATGCGACTTCGCGAATTGTTTTCAGCAGATTTTCCGGTAA
The DNA here is from genome assembly GCA_024500535.1 of Leptonema lineaticorne. Taxonomy (NCBI): domain Eukaryota; kingdom Metazoa; phylum Arthropoda; class Insecta; order Trichoptera; family Hydropsychidae; genus Leptonema; species Leptonema lineaticorne. The sequence goes on along the minus strand of JANIJI010000004.1, from coordinate 6,998,152 downwards.
ACTTTTCACGTGAAAAAGAAAAAGAAAACAATAACGATAAATCGGCATCGACGTTCTAAAGTAAACAAGAATATATCGATTCATTTAAAATACTGTATCGGCCGAGAAAAAAAAAATTTTTTTCTTTGGCTTTCGGTGAAATTGTTTTTGTAATATTGATGTCAAGAGCTTCTCGTTGTGCATTTTTTGAGTTCGAAGTGAGTTGATATATATATATATATATATTTTATTATTTTTATTGAAGAAGAAGAAAGTTTTTGAGCGAAAATGACATCAAGAAATGGAGCTGATTTGGAGTCGGACGAAGCTGAAAGGCAGGAGTTGCTGCAGCTGTCTTCCGATCGGGAAAATGGCAGTAAATTACCTCAAAGTAAGTTGTTTATATTTTATTTTATTTTTATTAATAACAATAATTATTTTAATTTAAACAATTTTAAATAAGAAAATCCAAATCCAAAAAATAATTCCAACTTTTAATTATATATATATATTATATAATATTTCTTAAATATATAAATTATATGAAAAATATAAATAATACATTTTTTTTAAATAATTATAAATAATTTTATAATAATTGCTATATTTATTTGGTATAATTGTTATAATGATGACTATTTAGCAATTCACTATCGTTAAAATCGATATAAAAGCACAAAAGCTTTAACATTGTTTTCTTAGAATAATTAATCAGAAAAAAAATTAGTTATTAGAATATTAATAATTAAAAAAAATAATTTTCTAAAATATGTTGATTTTTTAATGAATGATATTGAATTTTTTTTTTATTGAAAAATGTTATTTTTTAATAACATTGCGGTAAAATCAGTTTTTCAATCAAGTTTTTCCACTTTTATTTTGATGAAAATACGTTGAATTCTTTTATTTGTGTCGTATTTTATAATAATATTATGATTTTAATATAAGCACCATATATATATTAAGCTTATTAATTCTCAATGTCTTTTTTTTTAATTTAAATTTGGAAATATGAACGAAAATAGCTTTTGATTTTTGATTCTGTTTTCAGTTGATATTTTTATTCTTCTAAAACGAATATCACATTTTTTTTATAAAATATTTTATAAAATTTATTATGAGTTCAAAAAAATGTATAATTTAGAGGTGGGGCGTGCAATTGAATTAGTAAAAATATTTGTCACATATTAAATTAACATTTCTTACGTCGAATATTACAAAAATATGATAGTTTTCAAAAGCTGCATAATTAATTCATATAAAAGTCGGGGAAATTGCTGTGACATTTATAATTAATATTAACATAATATTCAAAATATATATCCAAACGCGCGATTAGTTAATATTTTATTAAATATATTCGAAATTCCGAAAAATAAAAAAATATATATATATATTTAACCGATGGTTAAATTATACCGTATACGAGAGAAACTAGTTTTTATACAGGATAAAAAGTTTTATCGTCATAATTATAAGTTATGCGCACACATACACACGCACAAACATTAGATATTGGACGAAAAATAAAATTAATTATTCAAAATAAAATAAAATAAAAAATTAAATGGCTGTAATAAAAACTAATAATATTTTTTGATTGAATAACATATTCGACCGTCGCACGTCGCTGAATATATCTCAATATATTATTATTACTAAATGCATATATAAATATTAAGTATTTATTATATTGTATATCGATTATGATGTAATTGTGTCAAAACATTTATATTTTTATTTATAAAAATTAGTGTTATTGTATTATCGCACAGAGGGGGGTTTCTAGCATATTTATTTATTTATTTTTTTTGGTTTCATTATCTTGAAAAATATGCATTAATAAGTGGCGTTAAGAAATATTAAATTTCAATTTTCTACACTTTCGTTATGATTTATAATAATAAAATTAATTCCGTATTCAACTTTAAAATATGTTGTATTTTAATCGCGAAGAATGTCGAAGAATAAACAACAAAGATATTATTTATAGATAATATACGTTTAATTAATATTATCACGAGTTTATATTTAAGATTTAACTTTAATTTAATTTTAAAATAATCATATATTTTTCATGAATTTAATGAAAAATCAAAAATTCAGAATTTTTAGTATTGCAAATGTATAATGAAAAATTATTCATATAAGAATAATATAGAATTTTATTACATTTTGTCCATCGAAATAAAATATATATAATTATATTATAATAAAGTATATTCATCCATATAAGTTAATAAAAAGAAATACGTATAAATAAATATACATCAAATTGATAATCGAATATTCAAAAAAAAAGGGGGAGTGGTAAATTTATGACGACCAAGACCCACAAAAAGTTTTTATGGCCAAATGAAGATGTATATATATATATATATATATATATATATATATATATATATATATATATATATATATTTATATGCCTTCGCATTCTTTTGATACTTATTCAAAATACGACGCATGCACTTGTATCATTTGCTTTTCAGACTTGCGTAAACATTGCCAATATCTGAAAGATATGCATGTTTTTTTTTTTTGCAAAATCCAAATTGTCTTCGTTAACCCATTGTTTAACACAATTGTCATGACCTCGTAAACTTGACTCGATTTATTGTTTTTTTTTTTTTTTTTGAAAATGCGACCGAACGACCGAGCGTCGTTTTAAATGCGACTCTTTTAATTGTTAGCGAACTCTCTATTCTTTATTCGCTGTGTGTTTTATTATTATTATTATTTTTATTGTGTATGTACGAGGCTGCCGTTTAATGGGTCAATAAGAGCGGCTGTGAAGGTGTTAAACGGCCGTTTAATTAGACGATTCAATTACGATGATCGCTCGTTGTCTCGATGATGTTTTTCATATGTATAAGTTATAAATTATTTTAAACGTTGAATATTATATTTCATTTTAAATTAGGGTTAATTCCATTATTAAATATATATATATATATATATATATATATATATATATAAATTATTAGTGTTTTAATTTTTAAAGTTCATAAATTTCCAATATTCAAATAAAATAAGGATAGTGAATTTTATGTTGTATATATTCCTTGATTTCATCAATCATAACTATAATAGAATAAATAATTACAGATTATACTTTTTTATAAATTCATAGACTATTATAATAGATTATATTTCGATAATGTATCCGAGAAATATTTTATATATAAATAAGAGATTTTCATAAAAAAAGAAGTTGTTTGATGAAAATATAGTTGCAAGTGAATATTTAATAAAATAAACAAATAGACGGAAATCAGTAAAATAATAAAAATATAGAGAAGAAAAAATGAGGAAGAATATTATTTAATTTTATTTTTATTGATATTTAACAATAAAATGGAAACAAATCTGGCATTTTGTAAATTCGTCCGTATAAAATGAATTAACCTTTTTAAATGAAAATCCATAAATTTTTGGATAAGAAATACTATATATATATATATATATATATATATATATATATATATATATATATATATATATATATATATATATATGATTTTTACGACCAAAATTTAATTTAAATTCGTCGTTAAAATAAGGCCGTTAATGTCGTTTCGACCAGTTTGGAATTCGATCTTAATTTTTACGCTAAACAACATCAGAATGTTATTCAAAAACGGCGCGAAATTAAGAATATTCGAATGCCGCTACGAAACGATCTAAATAAGCCGCGAATTTTAATATAAAAACTCGTTATTATTAAAGATAATATATATATATATATATATATATATATATATATATATATATATATATATATATATATGAAATTTCAATTATAAAAGTGTCATTGCCAAAATTTATTTTGACTTTAAATTGCTTCTATAAAATATATATATATATATATATATATATATGTATATATATATATATATATATATATATATATATATATATATATATGTATATATATATATATATGTATATATATATATATATATATATATATATATATATATATATATATATATATAAATATAAAGCGTAAAACAGATAAACATATAAAAATAGAACGATAATTTATTGCTTTTCAATATATTTGAATAAATTGCGATGTAAAAATATTTTTTATTTGTGTATTTTTTTTTTTTTGAGATCTCGCGAACTAGTTTAAATGTGTTTTGACAGTGAAATAAAAGATTATTTATGATAAATAAACAAATATATGCTTCACATTCGCATAATCGTCATTGAGTTTTTTTTATGGTACACCTAATACTGCTATAATACAATATGAGGATAAAATTGTTAGAAATTTTTAATATATAGAAGAGTAAAGTGGGAAAACTATTCTTATATATGCTGAAAATTTTCCAATCTCACAATAGAAAAATATCGGAAAAGTCATTATTTTATAAATTAGTTGGAATTTAATTAAAAATATGAAATTTACTTTAGAATCATGACTTATCATTCAAATTTTTAATTTATACTGCTAACATTTAAATATTATATATTATTTAAAAATTAAATATATTTCGACTGAAATAAAAATAATGAATCGTGCAATAGATCGGAACATTCGCAACTAATTAAAGTTTAACGCATAATTAAATCTATTAAAATTATTTAACTAAATTTATAACTTATAAAAGGTGATTATTTATCATTAAAAAAAAGAAAACACTTGCATCCTTCGACTTGTAATCGCCTAGCATGTGTCGTTTGTACGAATTGGTTAGTAACTCGATTTCTAGTTCCGAAGCGATTTCCACATTTACGACCTCATTTCAGAAGCTTTCAGACGGTGGTTTTTCTCATTTTCATCTTGTTTTTTTTCTTTTTCTTTTTTTTTTCACTAACCACAACTGAGGATGATGTATTCGACGCGTCTTCCGAGGAAATAAACAACTTTGCATTTTCGCATTTATCATTTTCACTTTGGAATTGCGTCAAAGCAGATCGATCTCGTGGTTTCCATTAAACCGTACATTGTACGCTTTTCCAAAAAAATATATAGTAATATAAATACACATATATATATATATACCATTAAGCAAATCGTAAATTGACTGACAATAATATGAATATTTATTTTAATTTTATTTCTAATATCAATCATAAAAATTGTATATAGATCATAATATATTTTGTATATGATCAACATTTTTATATGAAAAAAAGAAGAATAGTAATGAAATTTCATTATACGACATCTTATTAAAATAATTCGTAAAAGTGGATTCGTTCTCGAGAAGTTTGAGAAGCTTCATTTTGAATGGATTAAATTTTCAGCGTGCATTTTCTTTGCAAATTGGACGAATGTAGAATGATTTTTGCCACAGAATATTTCATGTTTCTTGCTCTTTTTTTTTCTTTTTCTTTTTCTCGAGCACTCTTTTCCTTTTTTGCTCTAATTAATTTTGTTTTTTTTAAAGGTTACTTTGACTTAGTAATGAGGTTGTCGACTAATGTTTAGTTGGAAAAAGGAATGAAATTTTTTTCATTTTTTTTTCAATGTTGTAAAAGGATTTTCCATGAAAAATAAGCATATGAAAATAAGTAATCTTTCTTTGAGAACATCTAATTAGAAAATGCATGAATTTTTTCGTAAGATTATTTAATTTATATATATATATATATATATATATATATATATATATATATATATATATAATATTGTATACAAGATTAATATAAATAGAAGAATATAGGAAAATGTTACGGAAAAGAAAGATTTTGTAAAAGAAATATTGACTTCCATATAAACCAAATATATTATTAAACATTAAAGAAACAAAATAAGATGTATCATAGTATTATAATTATAGATTATTATAATATAAAAAATTATGATAAGTATTATTGATAAATTTTGTAAACAATATATTATACAGTGACCGGATATGTTATGAACGTTTATTGTTTTTTTAAGCATCGCACTTATCTACGTTTTCTTTTGATGTTTTTCAATGTCTATTAATATTCTATACTTATCTATTTATTTATTGGTTTAAAACGACGCGTATAAAATATATATATATGTGTTTAAAATATTTTTTTTTTTCGACGCTCGTCGTATTCCTTAAAATATGTTCACGTATATTGTTTTTGAACGTGAATGAATGTATGTTATTTTTGTATAATATAATTCTTAAAGATTATAATTATATAAAATATATTAAAACTTTTTAATAATTTTATGATTAATTATACGATAGCGTTAATTTATCGATCGGTATTTCGCTATACGTTTTTGCCCATTTTGACGCGTTCGGCAATCAAAGGGTTAAAATATAACGATTGCCATGAACAAAAATTCTCACACGAAACTACGTAAGTATGCTCGTGGCATACTTAAAAAAAAAAGAGAGATGTTACCACATACACACACGTCATTGAAATTGTAATTGTCCATTTCGAAATTTTTAAACATTTTAATCTTACTTTGGTACCTGAATTTATTACATAATAAAATAAAAAATCAAATATTATCTAGCTATAAATTAACTTTAATATTTTTGAATCATATTTTTATATTGAAATATTTAATATTTTTATATTTCATTACATTTAAGACACGATTGCTAATACGTTAAAAATTATATAATAATAATCCATTTAAAATTAGATCAAAATTTCATTGAACATATATATTGATTAAATTTAAATGTCATCATTCATTATAAAAAATATTTTATCCATTATTAATAATAATCGAAATATTTATTTTCAAATTAAAATATTACTTAGCGATTAATTTTTATCAAATAAATAAATACGTCACCGCGTAGTAATCATAAATATTCATTACAATTCATAAATGTAATAATTAGTTAATGTACAATATAGTAATATATTTACTTTCTTATTTACATCTCACAACTCAACTATCATACTTAATGCATTGTTAATAAATACAAAGGTTTCTCAAAGTTTATTCTCAATTAATATTTTAATTACGTTTGAATAAAAAAAAAACGTTTTTGAAAAAAAAAATAACTTTTAATTTTATACATATATAATAATATAATAATTTAAAATAGATTATTGAAGTTTACTATTTTAATAAAAAATATGGTACAAAACGAATATGTTTTCTTAAATATTTTTAGTTCAATAAACACAACGACATCTATAGACGTTTATATATGTTACTCGTTTATATTGGAAAAACGATTAAATTTTCCACGTTTATTTATTTATTTTTTATTATTTATAATTGATAAACTAAAATAGTAGTCTACTGTTTAATCGATAGATGAAGTATACAGTATTTAATATTATTAATGTAATATATATATATATATATATATATATATATATATATATATATATATATATTTTTAATTATTGAACAGATTTATAAATCGAAAAAAAATAAAGAGTTTTTATAATGTAAATAATAATAAGACATTTTTGATTTATAGTAATTTTATTAAAATTTTAATTTATATCTATATCATATTACTTTAAATACACTATTTAATATTTAAGAATGATTTTTTTCGAAGATTTTGCAGTAAAATTATCCGTTTTTTATATTTTTACAAATTTTTTTTTTCATCTACTACAAATATTTTACATGATCTACATTTGAAAAAAATTGTGAACACCTGACGGAGAAAAAATAATAATGTCACGTTTTTCATAAAAAAAATATAAATGATTCATTCTTCATTTTATTCATTGATATTATAAATCTTAAAATATATTTATTATTTTTTTTTTTTAGTATTATTCAAGAATTTTTTTCACCTTGGCTGAATTATTGTACCGTAATAGAGTGAATATTAGATTTTTTTTAATATGTAAAAAGATGAGAAAAAACCTTTAAGTACTAATAAAAAAAAAACGTTCATTTAGGTCATATATAATTTTAATTGAATCACGCATTGCATTATTTATTATAATATTTTTTTATATCATGCAAAGTATAAAATAGATAAAAAAAATGATCGATTTGAAATATTTCTTCTATATAATATATTCTCGAAAATGTATATATTTTTTTAATATTTTATAAATTATTCTATTGTATAAATATAATTTGATTTATTATGAAAAAAAAATGCAATTAGACAACAAAAATAAAATATATTATATTTACGATATATGATATATACATCTTAAATCAGTGGTATTCAATCTGTATGACATTGAATAAAAAAATATATCTTGAACTATTATATATATATATATATATATA